>JAJGRW010000727.1:371182-552966 GCA_025461045.1 Carex parvula
CAAGCGTTGTCTTGATGTCTTCGAGAAAATAGCGGCAGAAGCATATCAGCGTGAACTGACAGAAACAAGAGCCACGTGTAAGAAGAAATATGGAGTAGATAAGGAGGTGTGGAAAAATCATCCTCCAAAATGGTGCAAGAACGTAGAAGCATGGAAGGGCTTGTGCGATATTTGGTCGACTCCAAAATGGGACCAATATCGACCACCAACCGAGAGAACAGAACTAAATCACCTGACATGGTATACCATGTGGCGGGATCCAGGAGTACGTACAAGCACAAGCAAGCACTGGTAATAACTAATTTCAGTAACTAATTTTGTTTGCTTATTATTGTCCTTTGCTTATGTTAATCTTACTGAAATATCATATACAACACCAAGGATATCAATGCTATTTTAATATTTCTCTGTTAATGTAAAAAAAAAAACCCCTTCAATGCTATTTTAATATTTCTCTGTTATTGTTAAAAAAAAAAAACCAGACTTGATATCAATTGGACAAATTTAGTTATCTTACCATATTTGATATCAATTGGACAAATTTCAGATATCCGAGACAGGTCAGTCGGTGATGCTGGATGTTTTTGACCGAACACACACGAGGCGTTCAGAAGAAGGAAAGGTGTACGTCAACCACGCGTGCACAGGAAGCAGCGGTAAACGTTTATAGCATTGAACCGGAATCAAAACTATGCTATGGACATTGACATTTTCAATGTCAATGTCTATACTTTTTCAGCTATTCATTTATATATGTCAGTATACTAATGTTATGGGTTTCAGTATGTCAATGTCCATGCTATGCTTTTTTAGTATGTCCGTGCTATGCTTTTTTCATATAAATTTTAGTATACTGATATACTGACATGCTATGGGAAACCTTCAGTGAACCAGAATCAAAACTAATGCTATGGACATTGACATTGGCAAAATCCTTTCACCAATAAGCAAATAATATACTCCTTACATATGAATTAGGACTTGACATATATTTGTAACCAATGCAGGAAAGCTTCAGAAATATTAAGGCGGTCCATGGTGATAAAAAAAAAGAGTATGAACTGTGGGAGGAGGTTGTCAAAGGAGAGGATAAGCGAGGCCGGTTATTCGGCTTTGGCAACAAGTCAAGGACGAAAGAAGCCACCCGAGTGTTGGAAACAGTTTAAGCTTCTTTTGAGAACCCTACAAAGAGCACCGCCACATCAGCTGACTCACAACCGAGGAAATACATAGAGAATGAGGTGTCGCATTTACTATCAGCTGACGAAAGGAGTTTGCTTCTTCATTAGCTGCTCAACAAGAGCGCCACAAATCTGAAATGGACGAGATGAGAAAACACAATGAGTTCATAAGACGGTGTTTTGGACAGCTCTTCAGTGCTCAAGGAATTGATCCTCCACAGTTTAATGTAAGGCCATTTATACTCAGTTTCTAGAGTTAATATGTTAATGCAATTGCATTTTCAAGCATCATTGCAGTTATTCATATTTTCCCTTGTTTTATAGGGTCAGGGTCGGCGGGCACTGCTGATGATGGGCACAAAGAAGGAAGAGATGCCCACCATCAACCACCATTGCGGAGGTGGAGAGAACCCTCAACCATTGCCGACCATATTACTGCTAGGGGGGAAGAACCAACTCCCTAAATGTTTTGAGTCTGCTAGTAAAAAACTAGTCAACTGTGACTTGCTACTCTATAGTTATTGTAATAATCTAATATATATACTCATCATATGTGTTCCAACTGTTTAAAGTAGGATGTATTATCTGTTAACTGCTATGTCAAAGAATGAACTTAGCTATGGTTAAATTAGGTCCTCAGTAGATAAAGGAGCTGATGAATTATCTATGGTTGACTTGTTATGTTTAAAAAAAATTTTCTGTGAATTTGTGCTATTATTAATAATTACAATAGCTTATTATGTTGTATTGGTTCCAAAGAATGGTTACAATTTATGGTACAATCTGGGTACGCAACAAAAAACAGATTTTACTCATAAATTGGTTGCCACTATTTCCGTCGGGTATAGAGACAGAAATACCTTACACCATCCCAAACAATCGCCCCCGCCGCCTCGCTTTTGAAATCCATCGCCATACCTTAACCTTGTTTGTCCCCTTCCTTCATTAGTTGTCCTCGGGCCCTTGTTTTTTCTGTCCCCTCCCACTTTCGTGACCAACACCCTCCAGATAGTCGGTTGTAGCCGTTTTTCCCCTACAGGTATCTCTCTCCGTTTTTGTCCCTCATTCTCTCAAATCATTCAATTTTACTGTGATGAGCTGAGTTTAGGGTTTTCCTGTGGACGAGTTAAATGAACTGCTTATTCTTCTATCAGAATCAAGGCATCTCAGCAACATGGATAAGGAAGAGGGGTAGCTGAACAATAAATTGCTCATTTCTGCTTCTCTATCAGAACATCTTTGGTCAGTTTTGCTTCCTTTTTCAAATGCTCAGTTTTGCTTATTTATTCAGCCAACATATTTGAGGATAAATGGCTCAATTTTTTGGCGCAGAAAACAAGAACTAGAACTGTTTAGTCCTCATTTTTGCAACTGAACTGTTAATAATAGTTTATCTCATTTTTGGCAGGGGAAAACAAGAACTGTTTAGTAAAATGGCCCACTGATCGGGAATGATGTACAACAACTACTAATGGGAGTCTTGCTCCCAATTCATTGCTGGTGTGACTGAATTCTCGCAAGCAGCATTATCGAAAACCTTCTGTGTGAGTGTCGACAGTGATGGGAAGGCAGTGCATACCGTGTCCGTGTCAAAGATGTGACAACCTCTTCCACTAAAGACGTGGAAACCGTCGAACTACAACCTCTTTCAGTTTGGATTTTGTAACCTATATCATGTTTGGTACAAACACGGGGAATCACATCCAGGAGCGATGCCACCAAGTCCACAAACGAGCAATGCCACTGATCAAATGGGTGACATGGTAAGGGATGCTGCTGGTCAAGAATTTGACTGGAATGAAGTACAAACCTGCTGGAGCTGCCAAAAAATTCTTCGATATGATGCAATCCTCCAATACACCGCTTTGGAATGTTAACTCGGCGGGGGATTTGAAATGCGAGACACACACCGTCTTGTCGGTTGTGACACATGCCATAGCTTTGAAGTCGGAACATCAATTGAGCCAAAAATGTTTTGATGATATAATGGGTCTAATTAAAAGCACCCTCCCTTCTAGTGAAAGAATGCCGGAAAATTTCTACCAATCCAAGCGGTTAGTTCAAGCAATGGGCATGGAGCATCAGAAAATAGATGTATGCCCAATTTTTGTATGCTATATTACAAAGGAGATAACAAGAAGAAGACACTGGTGTGATGTTTGTGGCGAATCAAGATACAAGCCTCCCGGACCCAATAAGAAGGCAAAACCCGTTCCAAAAAAGATACTCCGTTATCTACCTATCACACCGCGATTGCAAAGGATGTACATGTCCGCCAAATCTGCCCACAATATGAGGTGGCATAAGGAGGGTGTGCGGGTCAAACCCGGGTTTATGGTGCACCCGGCGGATGGTGAGGCTTGGAAGCATTTCGCTCGAAAACATGCCAATTTCGCGGAGGAGGTGAGAAATGTTTGGTTAGGGTTAACCACGGATGGATTCATGCCCTTCAACTCGAGTGCGGCTCCATATTCATGCTGGCCGGTCTTTGTTTTTCCGTATAACCTACCACCTGAGATGATAATGAAAGAAGATAGCATGTTCCTTGCGCTGGTAATCCCGGGACCAAAGCATCCTGGTCGGGACATTGACATTCTTCTCGAACCTTTAATCGACGAATTGAAAAATTTGTGGTTACATGGAGAGATGACATGGGATGGTTATAAAAGAGAAAACTTCGAGATGCATGCATCACTACTTTGGACGGTGAGTGACTACCCTGCTTACGAGATGCTATGTGGGTGGGGTACAAAAGGCCGGTTGGGGTGTTTTTATTGCATGGATAAGACAAAGGCCTTTCAACTTTCCCATGGTGGAAAAGCATGTTGGTTCGACTGTCACAGGTGCTTCTTGCCTCCGGACCACCCATTCCGTCTTGATACGAAGAATTTCATAAAAGACAGAGTCGATACTGATGGGCCACCACCAAGATTGACGGGAGAGCAGTTGCTCGATATAGTGTCTTTGATCCCAGATATTGAATGGGGTAAAGGGTCGGGATTACAACAGATTGCAGGTTATGGTGATACGCACCATTGGCAAAAGAAGAGTATTTTCTGGACTTTACCTTATTGGAAAGATAATCTGTTGCAACACAATTTGGATATGATGCATTTGGAGAAAAACTTCACAGAAAATTTGTTATACACGCTTCTAGGCAAGGGTGGCAGAACCAAGGATAATGAAAAAGCTAGAAAGGATTTGGCTCTTTATTGTGATCGTCCCAACCAACACCTAATTCCGTCTGAAACCAACCCGGGAAAGTTGAAAAAACCAAAGGCACCATTCGCACTCGATCCCGATCAAAGGAAGGTTGTTTTAACATGGCTCAAGAAGGTAAGGTTTCCCGATGGCTACGCATCGAATTGGGATAGGTGTGTTAACCTAACCACTTGCACCCTCACCGGTCTTAAAAGTCATGATCTACATGTGTTCATGGAGCGCCTCCTCCCCGTTGCATTTCGGGACTTTGTTCCGGATCCCGTATGGGATGTTTTATGTGAGATTTCAGCATTCTTTAGAGAGATTTGTGCCAAGGAGCTTGATACATCCCGTTTGGCACAATTAGAAGCGGGTATCATCGTCACAATGTGCAAGGCGGAAAAAATTTTCCCCCCTGGTTTCTTCGATTCGATGGAGCATTTAGCGGTGCATGTAGCATATGAGGCTAGAATGGGTGGGCCTGTAGGCTCCCGATGGATGTATCCATGTGAAAGGTTTGTTTTCTTTTCAAAAGAACGGAACATTTAGCTTACATATTGCTTATACTTGTAAACTATACTTAGACATGTACCTAACAACCCTAAACCATTGATGCAAATACAGGCGCAACAAAGAACAAAGGATGAGAGTCACGAACAAGGCACAAGTTGAGGGTTCAATTGTCGAGGCTACAATTGCCAAGGAAATTGGTACATTTTCCTCCCACTATTTTGCAGACAAATCTAACATAGAGTCTTCGGGGGTACATCTATCGATATTCGATACTCCGGGTCGTACCATGGGCAGAGAAAGACGGAGGCCTCTCAGTGACGAGGATTGGAAGGCTGCGCACACCTATGTCGTCCTCAATTGTCCAGAGATCTCGGAGAAGTACATGGGGTACAATCTTTATAAATTATTATGAGTTTAATGTTTTGAAAGGTATCTATTAATAATCTACCAACATTTAATTTCTTTATATGTTGGATTGTGCAGAGAGTTTGATACATGCATGCTCAACTCTGGAGTAGCCACAAGCCCACATGATTTGCCCAAAGTTCGTCAAAATGGGTTCGCAGATTGGTTACGTAAAAAAGTACTAAATTCCCGTGAAGATTGCGATGACTACATCCGAATGGCAGGAGTCACACCTAGCAAACAAGCATACCTCTACGATGGGTACGAAGTCAATGGTTATCGATTTCACACACAAACATATGG
This sequence comes from Carex parvula, assembly GCA_025461045.1. NCBI lineage: Eukaryota > Viridiplantae > Streptophyta > Magnoliopsida > Poales > Cyperaceae > Carex > Carex parvula. Next base: position 376,786 of record JAJGRW010000727.1, read on the forward strand.
GCAAAACAAGGCTACTCAAAGTAGCGGTGTTTGCATCAAAGGAGAGATATCGGAGAATGACATACCAACCGACTACTATGGTGTTCTCCAAGAGGTCATAGAGCTAGTATATGATGCCCAAAGGGTAGCTATCTTTAGGTGTGATTGGTTCGACATAGTAAACGGTGTAAGGGTGGACCAAGAACATGGAATTGTGGAGGTTAAACATACTTCTCGACTTGCAACTTATGAGCCGTTTGTATTAGCGGCTCAAGCTACCCAAGTGTGCTACCTACCTTATGCATCGGAAAAAGCAAATAGACGCCCATGGTGGGTGGCCATGAAAGTAAGCCCGAAAACAAGGTTTCGTGACGAGGGCGCCGATGCAAACATCGAATTTTACCAAGAGGAAAGGCCGGATAATCCAATCTCGGCACCAAATACACGAGATTTTGATTGGGATGGAATGGTCCTTGGAGCGGACGAGTTCGAACTAGTAGACGATCCAACTTCAATTCCGCCAACAACATCAAATGCACCACAATCAATGGCGAGGGACGGAAATGACGACGATCATGACATGGAGCAAGAGTATCACAATGATGAAGAAGATTCGTGGGAATCCGATTATTCCGAGCAATCCGATCAAGAATATTAATTGGTTAAGCAATAGATGTATGTGTTACTTTTTGCATTTGAATTTTTACATTATATTTTTTTGTTATATTCTAGGGAATTGGGACACCAAGATTGAATTGAAACATGATTAATTAGTTGCTGCAATCTTGAAGCTAATTTTACTCACCCTCATTTGCAGGAGTACACAAGAGGCAATGTTGCTTGCTGCCACAATGTTTTCCATCAATTCAATATTGCTTGCTGCCAAAATGTTTTGTATCAAAATTTCATATATAGGGTTATTCCAAATACCGAAATTTAAGTTTTCAATATAATGTTTCAATTTAGCACAATTAAATCTTGCTTGCTGCTGTGATTTGTTTATTTAGACAATTCAAAGGGAGATCTAAAATATACACAATGATGCTGTCTCCAGGAACCAAAACATTTCCAACGGCAGCGCATGGAAATAGTATGTCCACCATAAAATAATATAAACTGTATCAATAAAACATTTCCATGCGCATTTTCCCAGTATTTCCATGCGCTCTCATGGAAATAGTATGTCCAGCCATAAAATAATATAAACTGGATCGGTAAAACATTTCCATGCGCACTTGTCCCACTATTTCCATGAGCCTCCACTATAAAATATTATTATCAGAATGAACAAAACATTTCCAACGGCTTTGCCCATGGAAAAAGTATGCCCAGGAATAAAATAATCTAAACTGGATCTGTAAAACATTTCCATGCGCATTTGTCCCAGTATTTCCATGAGCCTTCACTATAAATATTATTATCAGAATGAACAAAACATTTCCAACGGCCAGGCCCATGGAAAAAGTATGTCCAGGAATAAAATAATATAAACTGGATCTGTAAAACATTTCCATGCGCATTTGTCCCACTATTTCCATGAGCCTTCACTTTAAAATATTATTATCAGAATGAACAAAACATTTCCAACGGCCTGGCCCATGGAAAAAGTCTGTCCAGGAATAAAATAATATAAACTGGATCTGTAAAACATTTCCATGCGCATTTGTCCCACTATTTCCAACGGCATTCCATGGAAAAAAGCTATCCAGTTTGTTCAGACTTATTTCCATGCGCAAGTGGTTGATTATTTCCATGGGCCTTAAATAAAATATTATTTTTGGTCTGTTTGGCGGGTCGCGGGTCATGCAAAACCTTTTCCAACGGCGAAAATGGTACATTTCCATGGGCAAGCATGAATTATTTCCATGCGTAACTGTTTCCATGGGCTACCTCTTGGAAATAGTTATTGTGTCAGAAAAGTCGATTTATTTCCATGAGCCCTTCACACACTTGGAAATGCGTTTTACTACCGTTGGTAAAAACGGAGATTCTAGTAGTGCACCGCGAATGAATTAACTTGGATAAAGCAACTTCTTTTGAATTTTGGAATCCAAATTCAATTACCAATGCAAATGTTTTGCGACAACCAATCGGCGCGTCATATAGCATCCAATCCGGTGTTTCATTAGAGAACTAAACACATTGAGGTCGATTGTCATTTTATTAGAGAAAAGATCCAAGCGAAAGAAATCGAGACTCCGTTTGTAAGAAGTGAAGATCAATTAGCGGATGTCTTCACAAAGGGTTTAGATCCGAAACCACTTGAAGCAAATATAAGCAAGTTAGGGTTACGTGATATCTACACACCTAACTTGAGGGGGAGTGTAGAAAAATAGGTAGTATTAGGGACAATAAGCCTCAGAGCCCTTAACGGGTTTAATTACCCTTAACGGATTTTGTTCATCATAGGCTAAATAAGAAATAAAGGGAGCAACTAAATTTGGTTATAAAGTTACTCAACCTTTATTCCTTAATATGGCAAGTTACCGTTTTATTTTTCAACAGCTATTTTTCCTTTCATTTTATATATAGCGCACTGTACAACATTTTCAGATAACAAGAATATTGTTTTCTCTTCATCTCTTATTCTCTGTTTTCATATCACAAAAACTATTAGTGCTATATACGAACCGACGACCAATTATTAAAAAATAACATGAATTTTAAAGAAAATGGCAGCAGGACCTCAATATAAACTCTGAAAAAATCAAAGCATGATGACGTAAAAATAAATCATAAATCAATAATACAAAAGAACAGAAATTACCTTATGCTCTAACAAAAGTAAGCCAATTGGTTATATATTTCATTTTCCTAAATAATAAAAAGAAGTCGGAGATTAATATGTTTGTAGAGCTCTAATAATAAATAATTTCACATTTCATTAGAAATGCTCTAACAAAAGTACCCCATGCAAATTTCACATTTCACATTTCACATTTCCTAAGTAATAATTTTTCAAATTATAAACACTTTATAAAATTATCAATTTAACATATATATACAACCAGATATAAAAATCAACAAAGAGTAGAAATAACATTAATATTAATATGTTTGATATTACAAAAAAATTACAATCATGTCCAAGTCCTCACACTATACAAGTCAATAAAATTCTAACAAGTTCTCAAACCATATGTAGAACCCCACATAACAAAAGGCTCAGCTAATAATTTCTCTGAGTCACAGTAAGTCCAGTGATTTGAGAATATTTCATCTGCAACTAATATAGTTATTTGTAAGTCAGATTTGTTCTTTTGCAAAACAGTCCCTCTAGTAAATTAAAATCTGAAATAAAGCAATAAAGTCTTTGAACCAAGGGCGTAGTCAGGATTTTCATCAGGAGTGGGCAAACAATTTTGCTGATACAACTAGTGGGTCATGGACTGTAAATTAACCAATTCAAACTATGAGTTGTCCAGAGATAGGCAAAAAAATTTCCAAAATAGACAACAACCCGATTATACCTAGACCTATATCCAATTTTTCAAAATTCAGAAATAGGCAGTTCAATGTGGTTCCGCCACTGTTCTGAACTTTACCAAACTCATGGAAAAGAGCCTGTTAGTGTGGCTTTAAGCTATCGATAACAACTGGGATTCAAAGCCAATCTCTGAAAGATGATACTGCAATTGAAACATGCAACATTAGTGAGAATTTGAGAAAAACTAAAAAATGAGAGTATGATAACTAATCAAAATTTCAATACAAACCGGAATAGGCTTGGGAATCTTGGTCTTGAACTCTTGATGTAAGGCCGAAATCTGCCCAGTAGTTAAATTTTACAAATTTAATTTCCAAATAAGCCGAGAGTCCATCAGTCATTGCCATTTTATAATTAAACCCTTCTGATGAGAGGAAATTACAGGTATAGTAAAATTTACAAAATATAAGTTCTTATTATTTCAAAATTTGCCTAAACTAATATGTAAGTATGACAAGAACTTTTCTTTGGTCTAGTGGCAAAAGCACATGACTCTTACGTGAGAGGTTATGGGTTCGAAACTCACAAAGTGAGAAATTTCTCTATATTAATACATAGGGGTTTGAAATGTATTGGGTGGCTGACACCCAACTCATATTTCAAAATAATATGCAAGTATGACTAATATTATCTGGTACCAGCAGCAGTTTGGATATAGACCCATTATGCTCTCTGTAATTACTAATTAGAAATCCTTTAGATTTTAATTATGCATTTCTGTTATTCCCCAAACTATTACATACTGGATTGGGGCTATAATTAAACTTTAAAAACAAACCAATATAATAACCACAATAATTTGTCATTCATTTCTAAACCTGACCTAATTATTAAATAACCCAAAGCAATGCATAGTAACTAGACCTAAAGGTATTGGTCCACATGTACGCAATAAAATTTATCATTGCTCATGTATTTTTGAAATCCATCTTCTTAAAATAAATATCTAAACTTGCTGAGAATTTATCGTATTGTATCACATACTAGAATCTGCCAAATTGCTACATGAGCTTTTGGGAAAATGCAACTTTTTAATCCATAACTATTATATAAAAAATAAATCGGAGAATTGTTTGCTGTTAAGTTTCCACGTGGAATGAAATGAAATAGGAGAGTAAGTACCTCAACAAATCAAGAGCAAGAGATGGGCTCTCTTAGCCCATCATTACAGAAAATAGAGGAATGAGCCCAATAAACCATCCATATTAAGTTGATAAAAAAAATGCTCATACATATCACTAACTAAATTTTTGTGAAGGTAAATATGCATCATATATCTTTGGATCTCATCAGACATCCATACCTCCACTACCCTCATGCCTTTCAGTTCCATCAAAAGAACAGTGTAATGCTCTGAATTCATTAAATGGAACAAGAAAATCGGAAAGCATCAAAGGTGTGATGGTTTTATTGAAAAATCTTTAACAATGTGTCTTGCAACTTTCTCCATTCATTGCTTAATTAAGAATAAATAAGGATAAAATGAGAGTGTTTTTTTTTTTCCCACAGAAAGCAATCATTAGTCAAGCATATCATACAATTTAGAATCAAGAAATCAGGCTAAATAAAACACAGATGATATTGATTAAGCATTGTGCGCTCCGTATCCCATTCCGTTTTCACCCCTAGGAGTGGATGGGAATCCCGGTGTTTTTTAACTTTCCACATCAAAAGAGAGTACATCAACTAAGATAACAAGAGCAAGTGTGCCTTGTAATGGTTAAGCTCTCCATTATTCACATGCTATATTGCACAATGTCTGAAACCTTGATTCCTTAAATTGCCATTATGGTATTGATATCAATTAAAGGAACCTAGTGTGGGCAAATGTACGTTATATATCCTTCAATCTTGATAATCATGAATTGGTTCAAAACAAATGCACACAAAAACAACAAGGGAAAAACACCATGTTCCGAGGATATTTGTGTGTATGTGAGAGTGGGGGCTGGCGATGAATTATTTGGGAAAAAAGGTCCATAAATTATTGAAGAGAAGGATGCTACTTCAACATAAAAATAGCATAAAAAAGAATTTCAACATAAGATAAAATAAAATATTAGGATATAATTCCATTAAAACGCAGCGCCAGCATACCATATATTTAAAGCCTAACATCAAGGAATGCAGTTCTGAACTTCAAGTAACACGTGATTCAGATCATGTATCAGATTTGATCATACAAAAAAGAGTGGTATTAATGTGGGCTAACTAGAAGAGCACACCAAAAGGAAATGAAAGCAAAGTACTAAACAACTCTAACGTAGATCCAGCTTTGACACCAACATTCCCGAAGACAACGAGCACCCCTAGATTCCCTATAAACATAATAAAATCCAAATTATATCACTTAAACAGAGAATAGGGGATTACTGTCGGCCCTTGCATCAGACTATGCTTTAAAAGAATTAAATTATAAGCTTTAAAGATAAACACATCTTCACTCAAAATGGTTTAATATCTCCAACTCTTTGTAAAAAATTAAAAAATAAGCTTCTAGAAAAGCAGATATAGAGAACATTCAAAACTAAAATGTATTGTACCACAACTATCAAAAGTTTCACGAGTTCGTTTGCATGACATATCCAAAATAAATTAATCTTTTCGTTGTGTAAATGATGTTGGTTCTTTGGTTGTTTAACTTTCATAACATGGAAAAATCATAGAAGGAAAAATCGGAATTGGAATCGGAATCGGTCACTTGCCAGTAGAATCAGAATCGGTAAGAATCGGATGAATTGGATCAGAAACTCTGACTTTTTTGCCACAAACTTGTTTTGTACTTCAAAAATAATTTTGTCAACAATTTATGTTTAAATAAATAATTAAACTCAAATAATCTACGAATACAAATATAATAAAAGCATTAGAGAGTTCAACATTAGTCCAATCAGAAAAAAAAAAAAAAAAAAAGATAAGGCTATGGTCAACCGTGGGCTCAATTGTGATTAAAAAAACACAATTTAGAATATAAGTATAACCAGAGTTTACTATTTTTTACTTTAAACCAAAGATCAATACGTGATTGAATGGAGCTCAACCCACGCCATTTCTGTGGTTGTGGGTCCCGCGTGGTATTAGTGGTATTAAATTAAATGATATTGAATTATATCGGTAAATATTTTATAAGGGCCCCTCTGCAGTGGCAGTGCTATTGCATTAAATGGGATGAGCCCGGTTCGTTCCAACCTTCCTCCTTTCTTTTCTATTCCGTTCGTTCGACTAAAATAAAAGTACCCCAAATCATTCCGTCGTTAGAATCACTCCAAACATCAAGAATCGATCGCAAAAAGAATTGGCGAAGAATCACTTGACTCGACCAGTTTTAACCGGATTTTTGCTAAAAAATCGCAAACCGAGAAACTCAGTCCAAAATCGGACCGCTGGCGGCCGATTCAGATCCGACTCGGTCGATTCCGATCCAACTTGGCAGATTTTTCCTTCTATGGAAAAAATCATTTTCAATGTGATTAACACTAAATTTTAATTAAAATTATCATCAGCTTTCTTGTACACCAGCTATTCAAGAGAATTACAAGCAAAAAATTATGGTGCTATTTACCAAATCAGTTAGTTATTAAACAAAAACATATAGTTTAAAGAAATAACAATAGGATGACATAAAAATGCTAGAAATCAGAAATTTAAAAATGTAACTAAATAGAAATTACCTTTTTCAGGGTTGAACAAGGTTTGCGATTCACAAATTAGCCTCTAACCCAATCACTAATCTCCTTCAACAGGAAGGGATAACGGACCATCAACTGCACATAATCATCTGTTACCGACAATTGGATAAGGTTTTCAGGGTAACAAACAAAACAGAGGCACTTATCCTTCAGATTTTTTAGTTCCAGAGTCTCCGCCAACAGTAAGGTACTTAGAACAGTATCAATAGAGATATCCTTCATTAACCTTTCTTTACACAAAATTTTCAACCCATCCAATGCATATTTGTCAGCAGCTACCAATAAATGCTGAGTCACTGTAACCAGGGGAATATTTTCATCAGACATATCAGGGAGTGAGTCAGAGTACATGAAATGGAGCATGGCCTTGAAAACTGTTGCATTTATATCTTTAATAGTTATGGTCTTAGTTGTGCTCTCAGCCATAGGCCCGAAGAGCTCTGCATTGAATACCGGCGACCGGGCAGCGAGTACCAATCTATGAGCAGTGAAGATTTCCCCCTCCACCTCAAATCTCACATCTGCAGTCTCCTTCCTATCCAACAGCTCAGCAAAATGTTCATCTATACTAAACGGCATGATGCCGTTAACAAACCGCTTCGGCACTTCCTTGTAGAACTCGTTGAGGATTGTTATACTGCAGACAAGTGTGAAACAACCATCTCTTAAGAACTCTGCCTCTAGTTTGGACCGTTTCATGAAATGTGGGAAATCAATTTCATCCCAAATGTCTGGATCAAAGACGATCAATTTACTTCCGCACGCCATAGAAGTAGGCCGGCCAGACTTATCCAACAGGCCGAATGTGAAAGAAACAGTCACCTCCTCATATTTGCAACACGTTGACAACATTAGCCCTATGGTCTCTTCAGAGCCCGGAGGGCAGTAAGTAATGATTTGGAACTTATGACCATTGACTTTGAAGATGGGAGAGGTGATGGAATTATCAAGAGATTCAAAACCATTCCCTTTGAAGATGTTTGTAGTTTTGGAGTACGGAACTTTAAACTGGTATGTTCCCGATGCTACCTCCATGTTCATGACTGCTGCATCTTTGTTGGAGTCTTCACTGTTTGCCAAATTCATTATTAAGTAGTCGGTTATTTATTGGTGGTTCTCGGATTATCTAAGAATGTGGAGTTGTTTCAATGGTTGGTAAGGCGAATTCCAAGATTATTTTCACTGGGGCATTTGATCAAGCATGAGAGTAGCACAAATAGAAACCTGCACACAAAAGATAATGATGGTTTGAAACCCTTCAGATATAATCCCAAAAAAAGCCAAAGATAGAGGGGAAAATATCAAAGATGAAAATATTAAAGTCAAAGATAAGGGACGTGGTTTAGTGACAAAACACAAAAAGTTCAAAATTGACAACAAATTGAAATGAGTTATTTGGATAAAAAAGGAAAACTAAAGAGCATATCCATAAGCAAATTACTCTGTACACATTGACCAGACAGCATAAAGAAAAATACGGTGTTCTTCTCAGTTTGGCATTTCATCAAACAGAAAGTGGTGCCATATCTAAGTACATGTAAGAATAAACAAAAGGAGAACCTATCATACGGATTAAATTGGGGCATACGCTTTTAGGGATTTCACGTTGATTGATCCTTTCACTCACTTCCATCTGAAATCACTAGAAAATTTATTCTACAACTTATTAAATGTCCAAAGCACTTAATTGACCCCAATTTTTTTCACGAAATCTACAAATTTAGCGCTCGCCATACACCAACAGGACAAAAAAAAAAAAAAATACCTCAGCAGTGGATCTTTCTCCGATGATCTCCACTTCAAGTCCTCTCCATTTCTTAATTGTCCGAGAAGACTAGAACAGAAATAAAATGAGGGTTTTAGCAAAGCCTAGAAACTAGAAATGCCCCTCTCTTGCAACTTATAACACGTGCAAGAGAAAAAGGCTTTTGTTTGGGCCCATCATTACAGGCCTTAAGTGGGCTGGGCCCAGAAAAGCTTCTACAAATTTTGACTTGATCAAGTGAGGAACCCAGTTCTGAACAAAAGTAATTTATGATTAACATAATGTACCAACGCCTTTTTCTTTTTCTTTTTTTTTATTTTAATTTTGACAAATTGCGCGGAGGCTATTATATAATCCCTACAAAGTACAATCGCAATCAGTTCCAAATTAAATTACTAAAAGCATAGAATAGTGGTTACTTCGACTAATTGCATCTGTCTAAGCTTCAATAATATTGTATTAACTTCTATTACTGATCTTCACTCAAAAATGGTTTGGTTCCAAGTGTTGTAATATATGGAATAATAAGCTTCCCAAAAAGCAAGGCACCATACATAGGAGTAGAACGGTGTTCATAAGCTCACCAAGTCTTTTTGTGAGCTTAACTTAAAAATTTATCGGATTGATTTCAAACATCACATCCAAACTGTTGAAACCGATCTACTTCACGAGTGATGCATTTACATGTCAAATTTATAATTTTTCAAACTAGTTTAGTATAAAGTCAAGCGGTCAAAAAATGATGAAAAATGAACTCATTAAAATTAACTTATAAATCATCTTTTTTTTACCGCTTAACTTCATACTAAATTAGTTCAAAATTTTAAAAATTTGACATGTAAATGCATCATGCTCATGAAGTAGATCGGTTTCAACGGTTTGAATGCATCATTTGAAGTCAATCCGATAGGTTTTTGAGTTAAGCTCACAAAGGAGCTTGTTGAGCTTAAGAACACTCAAGTTCTACTCCTCATATATAGAGTAGAACTAGGGTGTTCCTAAGTTTATCAAGTCTCTTTGTGAACTCAACGCCAAAACTCATCGGATTGACTTCAAATGATGAATCCGAACTGTTGAAACTCATTTACCTTACGAGTGATGCGTCTACATGTAAAAATTTTAAACTTTTGAATTAATTTAGTATAAAGTCAAGCGGTCAAAATTAGAAAATTCATTAATTAATTTTAATACATTCATTTTTTGAATGTATTCGAAAGAATTTAATTTTTGTATAGACGCATCACTCGTAAGGTAGACGGATTTCAACAGTTCGGATTCGTCATTTGAAGTCAATTCGATAATTTTTAGAGTTGAGTTCACAAATAATCTTGGTGAACATAGGAACACCCAAGTTCTACTCCCATATATACGAGGAACATTCAAAAGTCTCAAAAATACGTTTACAAGATGTCTTTCAAATAAACGAATCTTTTCCATGGGTAGAAGATCGATGTGATTCTTTCGTAGCATACCTTTCATGAAAAAAAAACATTCATTTTCAATTGAGAGTAACACTGAATTTGAACTAGGATTACCAACATCTATCCCCTTAATTTCTTCTATGACATACATTCAGAAAACAAATATTATAACTCCGTGCTATTTATGTGTGTACCGACCAATTATTAAAAAAAATAACCTCAATTTTTAAGAAAATTACAGCAGGACCTCAATATATATAAACTCTGAGAAAAATCAAAGCATGATGACGTAAAAATAAATCATAAATTAATAATACAAAAGAACAGAAATTACCTTTTGCTCTTATAAAAGTAAGCCAATTGGTTATATATTTTATTGGAAATTTTACATTTCCCAAATAATAAAAGAAGTCGGGGAATTCCTTGCTGTAAACTTTCTTTACATTTCCCAAATACTTTCACTTGGCGCATTATATTACAGACAAATTATTCTAGTACTTTTATCACCCACTAGAGTATGTTTAGTATTCACATGATTCTGCATAATGTAATTTTATTTAATATATTATATAATGTTGATTAACAATAACATAAAAATATTATATTAATTATTTTTTTCATAATAAGGTTTTTGCTCGTAAAAAGTATAAACCAATTAAAATTAAATTAGCAAGTTGCTTTTTACTGATGTTTAATTTTGCTTAAACAAAATACAAATATTTATTATTTATAATTTTGTAATACTAAAAATTATAGTTGTTTATCAAATATTTTGGATTCATTTTAATAAAACAACAAATACTATTAATTAAACTGTAATTTAAATAAGTTAATTTAGTTATATGTAACGAAAAAAGGCAGGGAAGAGAGAACACCTAGCATTCCCATTATGGAAAAAAAAATTAGCTCTGACTTTGATTGTTCTTTTCATCAATTTGGAATAAGAATGGAAAAAAAAAATTCCAATTCCAATTTCATACAGACTCTTATCCGAACATTTGGAAATTTTGGAATTTGCAAACCACTTCTGAGTCATTGAAATTTTGGACATTTTATCCTACTTAGCCCAAAATCTATAACAACAAGTCTTGGAACTTTCTCCATTCATTGCTTCAAAATAGAGGCTTCCCTAATTTATAACATACCTCCTGATCTCCTGTTCCTCTTCTCTAAGAACAAACGAGAAAAGGAGTGCGGTTTTTTTCCCGGGATTTCTGAAGAGAAGGAAGCTACACCTTAACATCAGAAAAGAATAATAGAAAATAATTTCAACATCAGATGAACAAAATACTATGGTATAATTCCATTGACACGCAACGCCAGCATACAATATATTTAAAGCCTAACATGAAGTAAATTTGATTCAGATCATGTACCAGATTTGTTTTTCATACAAAAAAGAGTGCTATTAAGGTTGGCTAACTAGAGCATACCAAAGGAAATGAAAGCAAAGTGCTAAACAACTCTAACGTAGATCCAGCTTTGACACCAACATTTCCAAAGACAATGCGCATCCCTAGATTCCCTGTAAACATAATAAAATCCAAATTATATCACTTAAACAGAGAATAATGGTTTACTAAATTAAATAATAAGCTTTACACATAAACATCTTCACTCAAAATGGTTTAATCTCTCCAACCCTTGTATTAAATTAAATAATAAGCTTATAGAAATGCAGAGTATATATGGTTAACATTCAAAAGTAAATGTTTTGTACTACAATTATTTCAAAAGTTTTATTGAGTATGTTTGCATGATTTATCTCAAATAAATTAATCTTTTGCTTGTGTAAATGATGTTGATTCTTTGGTTGTCTAACTTTCATAACATGAAATAACAATTTTCAATGTGATTAACACTAAATTTTAATTAAAATGTCTTCTCTTTTCTTGTACACCAGCTATTCAAAGAAATACAAGTAAAAATATGGTGCCATATACCAAACCAGTTTTACACAAAAAAACATCAAATTTTAAGAAATAACAATAGGATGGCATACGAATGTTACAAATCAGAAATTTTTAAATGTAACTGAAAATAAAAATTACCAATTAGCCTGTAACCATATGACTAATGTCCTCCAACAGGGAGGGATAACGGACCATCAACTGCACATAATCATGTTTTAGCGAAAACAGGAGAAGGTTTTTCGGGTCACTAACAAAACAGATGCACTTATCCTTAAGAACCTCTAGATCCAGCTCCTCCGCCACTGTTAAGGTACTTAGAGCGGTATCCATAGTGATATCCCTCATTAAACTATCTTGACACAACATCTTCAACCCATCCAATGCATATCTGTCAGCAGCTACCAATAGATGCTGAGTCATTGTAACAAGTGGGATATTGTCATCGGACATATCAGGAAGCGAGTCAGTGTAGATGAAATGGAGCATGGCCTTGAAAACTGCTGGATTCATATCTTTAATAGTTATTGTCTTGGTTTTGCTCTCAACCATCAGCCCGAATAGCTCTGCATTGAATACTGGCGAACGGGCAGCGAGTATTGATCTATGAGCATTGAAGATTTCACCCTCCACCTCAAATCTCACATCAGCAGTCTCCTTCCTATCCAACAGCTGAACAAAATGTTCATCTATGCTAAACGGCATGATGCCGTTAACAAACCGCTTCGGCACTTCCTTGTAGAATTTGTCGAGGATCGTTATACTGCAGACAAGTGTGAAACAACCATCTCTTACAAAGTCCCCTTCCAGCTCGGACCGTTCCATGAAATGTGGGATACTATATCCATGCCAAACGTCTGGATCAAAGGAGATCATTTTTTCACTTTTGCATGCCTTGGAAGAAGACCGGCCATACTTATCCAACAGGCCCAACGTGAAAGAAACAGTCACTTTCTCAGATTTGCAATGCATTGCCAATTCTAGCTCAATGTTGTCTTCAGAGCCTGGGAAGTAAAGGATTTTGCAATCATGACCATTCACTTTGAAGATAGGAGAGGTGATACGTTTATCATCACCATTCACTTTGCAGATGTGTTTAGTTTTGGAGTACGGAACTTTAAACTGGTATGTCCCCGATGCTACCTCCATGTTCATCAATGCTGCATCATCTTTGTTGGAGTCATCGTTGTTTGGCAAATTCATTATTAAGTAGTCGGTTAGTTATTGGTGGTTCTTGGTTTATCTGCACACAAAAGATAATGGTGGTATGAAACCCTTCAGATATAATCCCAAAAAAAGCCAAAGATGGAGGGTATATATTAAAGTCAAAATAAGGGACGTGGTTAAGTGACAATATACAAAACTTTCAAACTTGACAACAAATTGGATAAAAAGGTAAACCAAAGAGCATATCCATATGTAAATTACTCTGTACACATTGACCAGACAGCATAAAGAAAAATACGGGGTTCTTCTCAGTTTGGCATTTCATCAAACAGAAGTGGTGCCACATCTAAGTACATATAAGAATAAACAAAAGGATAACCTATAATACGTATTAAAATGAGAAATACGCTTTTGAGGATTTCACACTGATTGATCATTTCACTCATTGCCATTTGAAATCACTAGAAAATTTATTCTACAATTTATTAAATGTCCAAAGCACACTTAATTGCCCCCAATTTTTTCATGAATGTAGAAAATAATTAGGATTAAGGGGCCACATAATAGCATCAGATTTAAATTCATCATTTGCTATTATAGGATTAAAAAGGAGCAACTAAACTTAGTTAGAAAAGTTACTCAACTTTTTTCTTTTTTGATTTTATATGCTACAGTAGGCTACAGTACAGTACTAGGCTACCGTTAGAAATTCTAACGTCTTTTTTTCTTTCCCTTTGCTATATAAGCAACATTGTACAATCATAAAAAAGATAACAGAGATTTCAATTTCCATCAGTTTTATCTCTCTCAAATTCATCATGGTATCAGAGCGGACTTGATCTTGCTCCAAATCAAACGCCAAATAGGCAACCCAATCACTGGACAGATAACAAGAATTGTACCAGTTCAACAAATCATCAAATCTCAAGCTCAAGGCAGTATCAGTTCTTATCAGAGAACAAAAAACCAAAAAATCCGAAAATGTCACAACAAACCGAAAGACTTACTGGTGTGCTGTTAAACGGCAAAAATTACCATCTCTGGGCACGGCAAGTAACCTTTGGTCTCATTGGCAGAGACAAATTCGAATATGTCTCTGGTGAAACAACAAAGCCAAAAGCCAGCAAACCAACAGAACCAACAGTAGAAGAAAAAAAGGCGATATCAGAATGGAGAAAAAGCGACAACCTTGTCATAAGCTGGCTATTGGCAACAATGGAACCCCATATCTCTGATCTTATGACCTATCTAGACACAGCTCGAGAGATGTGGGTCAAGGCCGAAACAATGTATGGAAAAAAGAAAAATTACTCTCTCATCTATCAACTCCAACAAGAAATCCACCAATTGCAACAACAAAATCAAACCGTAACCGAGCTATTCAGCCAAATCCAAAAAAAGAAATATGAGATTAGAGTATACCGTCCCCTCACAGCCAATATCGAAGAAATCAAGAAAAGGGAAGAGCAAGATGATATCTTTACTTTCCTGGCCAAGCTTGATTCAAGCTACGAGGGGGTGAGATCACAAATCCTTCTCATGGGTGAGCTACCATCTCTCGACGAAGTTGTCGGGATGGTTGAAAGGGAAGAGACGAGACGAGTGGTGATGGGTTCTCAGCCAACTGATAACCCCGAATCCAAAGCCTTCACTGCTCGGCCCAACCCTAGACCGGAAAATCGAGGCGGCCAACACAGCAATCAATGCGATTTCTGCATAAAGGAAGGGCATAAAAGAGAGGAGTGTTGGTGCCTTCACCCCCATCTCCGGCGGTGGAGGCGGCGGGTTCACCAGAGGGGGAGAGCGACGACAAGGAGAGAACCCTCACGAAGAGAGAAGGGGCTACGCGGCACAGAAAGAAAATGAAAAAGGGGAACGGGTTGAAGGAGAATCCGATCCGCCAGAAAAGAAAATAGAGACCAACTTCTCTCTGGATCAAATGCGGCAACTTTATACGCAGCTTTCTGTGATGCTTGAAGAAAAAAATCAGAAGAACTCTGGTATAATTACAAACCTTGCTCAAAATTTTAAAAATTCAAATTGGATACTTGATTCTGGTTCAACTGACCACATAACCGGAAATAAAAATTTGTTAAACAATTACAAAAAATTTGAGACCAAACAATTTGTAATTGTTGCAAATGGTGAAAAAATAGAAATATTAGGAAATGGTTCAATTAGTTTCCTTTCAAAAATAATACAAAATATTTTGCATGTAGAAGGTTGTACATCAAATTTGTTATCCATTAGTAAACTCACACGTGAATTAAATTGTGAAATTACATTTACATCCAAAAATGTAATTTTTCAGGAATGGATAACAAAGAGTATCATTGGTGAAGGATTTTTAGAAAATGGGCTCTATATGTTGAGTAAAGAAAAATGCAACTTCAACATTAGAAAAGAAGAAGAATTAGGCACTCTTTGGCATAAGAGAATTGGGCATCCCTCCGATAAGATTTTGAAATGTATTTTTGATTTCAAACAACTAGATTGTAGTAGTTGTGAAATTTGCAAATTAGGAAAACATACGAGATTACCGTTTAGCTTATCCTATTGTAAAAGCAAAAACCCTTTTGAGTTAATACATTCGGATGTTTGGGGCCCCGCCCCAATTGAATCATATAATGGCTACAAATATTTTGTCTTATTCATAGATGATTTTTCTAGAGTAACATGGCTATATTTACTAAACAATAAAAGTGAAGTGTTTTCTAAATTTCAAGAATTTTATAATTTTGTAGAAAATCAATATGATGCAAAAATTAAAACCTTTAGAAGTGATAATGGAACGGAGTTCATAAATCAAAATTTCACAAATTTTTTCAAACAAAAAGGAATTTTGCATCAAACAACTTGTGTTTATACACCCCAACAAAATGGTGTGTCGGAAAGGAAAAATCGACATTTACTCGAAGTAACAAGAGTACTTCTATTTCAAAACAATGTTCCAATAATTTTTTGGTCGGATGCCGTTCTCACCGCAACATACTTAATTAATCGATTGCCAAGTGCCAATTTAAATTTAAAAAGCCCACTAGAAATTCTTTACCAAGAAAAACTCAATATTGGTCACTTACGGGTATTTGGATGTACATGCTACGTGCACAAAAACAAACAACACAAATTAGATTACACATCAATCAAAGCCATTTTCTTGGGATATTCATCTCAAAAAAAGGGTTATAAGTGTTATGATCCGGTTAATAAAAAACTCTATATTTCGAGAGATGTGACATTCCAAGAAAATAAGTCATATTACAAAAAATTAGAAAAGGAGACCGATGATCAAAAGAAACCAAATGAGTTTTCATTTCCATTTTTTTACAATTCCGAAGAAAAAAATTTGGAAATAGAAAACGAAAATGAAATGATTAATGAGAATGAGGAAGAAGAAGAGATCTCTCAAAGTGAGGGGGAAGAAGCCGAAATAACACCATTGACACCATTGAGAAGGTCAAATCGAACACCTCGACCTCCAACTAGATTACGGGACTTTGTAACATATGAGGTAAAATATCCAATTCAAAATTTTTTGTCTTATGAAAATGTCACACCCCAATATCAAACCTATTTGACCTCAATTTCTAAAGAAAATGAACCAAATAATTATGAGGAAGCCAAAAACCAATCTATATGGTGCAAAGCAATGGAGGAAGAACTCCAAGCTTTACAAAAAAATGAAACATGGGTAGTCGTACAACTACCCGAGGGAAAGAAACCCGTAGGATGCAAATGGGTCTATAAGATTAAATTTAATAGTGATGGCACTATTGAAAGACATAAAGCACGATTAGTGGCAAAGGGTTACACTCAAACATACGGTATAGATTATCAAGAAACATTTGCGCCCGTAGCCAAAATGAATACCGTTAGGATTTTGTTCTCTATAGCAGTAAACCAAAACTGGACCTTACATCAAATGGACGTCAAGAATGCTTTTCTTCAAGGAACACTTGAAGAAGAAGTATATATGACGCTTCCACCCGGCCATAAAGAAGAAAACAATTCTAACCTAGTTTGTAGGTTAAAAAAATCAATCTACGGGCTAAAGCAATCTCCACGGGCATGGTATGGCAAACTAAGCTCATATTTAATTTCTTGTGATTTTAAAGTTAGCAATGCCGATCACTCCTTGTTTACTAAAATTAGTGGTATGTTCACAACCATAATTCTAGTATATGTAGATGACATAATAATTACCGGAAACAATTTGGAAGAAATTAAAAAGGTAAAAATGCAATTAAAAGAAAATTTTGACATCAAAGACTTGGGTTTGCTAAAATATTTTTTAGGAATAGAAATAGCACATTTACCCCAAGGGACTATTTATTTCACAAAGAAAATATACACTTGACCTATTAAAGAAAACCGGCAAATTAGGGAGCAAACCGGCATCTACACCAATAGATAGCAAATGTAAATTAAATATAGAGGATGGTGAACCGTTAGAAGACATAAATCAATTCCAAAGACTTGTAGGAAAATTAATTTATCTAACGGTAACACGACCCGACATTTCTTTTTCGGTGAGCCAAATTAGTAAATTCATGCATGCACCTAGAACACCACATTTAGAGGCTATACATAGAATTTTAAAATATTTAAAAGGGACACCCGGGAAAGGAATATTTATGAAATGTAACAATTCTAATGATGTGTGTGGCTATTCCGATGCAGATTGGGCCAGTAGCTTTGATAGAAAATCAACTACCGGATTTTGCACGTTTGTAGGCGGAAATTTAGTCACATGGAAAAGCAAGAAGCAAAGTGTTGTGGCACGATCAAGCGCCGAGGCGGAGTATCGAGCCATGGCATCAACCTCAAGCGAGTTAACTTGGATCAAACAACTTCTTGCGGATATTGGAATTAAAATTCAAGAACCAATGAAGATGTTTTGTGATAACCAAGCGGCTCGACACATAGCAACTAATCCGGTCTTCCATGAAAGAACCAAACACATCGAAGTGGATTGCCACTTCATTAGAGAAAAAATTCAAGGAAAGGAAATTGAAACTCCTTTTGTAAGAAGCGAAGAACAATTGGCGGATATCTTCACCAAGGGCTTAGAACGGAAACCATTTGAAGAAAATTTAAGCAAGTTAGGGTTGATCGATATCTACACGCCTAACTTGAGGGGGAGTGTAGAAAATAATTAGGATTAAGGGGCCACATAATAGCATCAGATTTAAATTCATCATTTGCTATTATAGGATTAAAAAGGAGCAACTAAACTTAGTTAGAAAAGTTACTGAACTTTTTTCTTTTCTGATTTTATAGGCTACAGTAGGCTACAGTACAGTACTAGGCTACCGTTAGAAATTCTAACGTCTTTTTTTCTT
Source organism: Carex parvula (assembly GCA_025461045.1). Lineage (NCBI taxonomy): Eukaryota > Viridiplantae > Streptophyta > Magnoliopsida > Poales > Cyperaceae > Carex > Carex parvula. Next base: position 395,546 of record JAJGRW010000727.1, read on the forward strand.
TCCCTTTGCTATATAAGCAACATTGTACAATCATAAAAAAGATAACAGAGATTTCAATTTCCATCAGTTTTATCTCTCTCAAATTCATCAATGAAATCTACAAATTTAGCGCTCGCCATACGCCAACAGGGAAAAAAAAAATACCTACCTTAGCAGCTCATCTTTCTCTTATGATCTCCAGTTCAAGTCCTTAATTATCTCTCCATTTCATTTCTGTTCTCGCCTTCTTGAAATGAAATGAGGGTTTTAGCAAAGCCTAAAAACTATTCCCGCGTAGAAAGGGAAGTCAAGAAAACTTATAACACGGGCAAGAGAAAAAGAATTTGTCTTGGCCCATCATTACAGGCCTTAAGTGGGTTGGGCCCAGAAAATCTTCTATAAATTTGACTTGATCTAGGAATCCAGTTTTTAGTATTTGATGACAATTAAAATTGACAATTTATAATTATTATTGATGCAATGGTTATAATATTTGATGACTTGTCTTATTTTACAAGTTTTAGAACTGAACTATTTTAATAATCAGTTTTTAGTCTACTAACAAAACAATGTCTTCCGTGTAGGAGACAGCGGGATGGGAATACGAATGAACTCCTTTATAGATATTAAAATTTAAAAGACTAAACTTGCATCTTGTTGTCAAAAAAACAAAAACTACTTGAACAAATTATATTAGTAATTTAGTATCAATATAAATTTGGTTTAAAAACTCTACGTTTACGTACGGCTCTATTCTCATTTCATACTCAAAAAGAAAAAAAGAAAAAACAAAGGCGATAAACCATGAGTATAACATCTATTTTACTGTTTAAAGATCAAAGCAAACATGCTTTGACAATTGACATGCTAGAAAGGCATTAAGATGTGTTGGTTGGGAGACTGATCTCTTCTTGTGTCACGGTTGGTAGCTATAAATGCCCTTTCATTCTTTTCTTTTCTCCTTCATTTTATGTGATTGTGTAGAGAACATGGGCAATTAATTTCACGCGTTGACGAAATGGATAAGGGGCCATCAATCGGTGAGGAGAGCAGCTTGGGTCCGATGCCCATCGGACTCAAATTTGAGTCCGATAAGTTTCGGGACCGTCCGATCTGCTTTAAGATTTGTGCGTACTTTAAAGTATACGCGAAAATTGCGGGCGCAAATTTTAAAGCAGATCGGACGGTCATCGAACCCATCGAGCTCACTTTGAGTCCGATGGGTATCGGACGCAAATTGATCTCATCGGAGAAGAGGTTTGAAGCATTATTTTTGTTTAATATTTTTTTTTTGAAGCATTTTTATTCAATTAAAAAGAGGAGGTTTTAGTTCACTTATGCAGCATGATGTCTTGAAATATCTCCAAATTTTTTTAATAGAATGAATTTATTATAAAAAAGATATTAGCAATTAAATACACAATGCAAATGAAGATCAGATCGCACATAAAGAGAATCATTTTAATGCAAATGAATTAATGTATTATTGTATTATTGCCTTTCTAAGATAAGCTGGTTTATTTACAGGAATATTATTTGAAAAATGTAATAACTAATAAATGATAATAGATATTTAAAAAGTCAAAATTGCAAATTTGTTCAATATTTCAGATATGTTGTGTTAAAACTTATTTGAGAACTATGATAACCAACAAATCATAATCAAAATTAAGAGGCTAAAATATTCAAAATTATTATAATTTTTTTAATATGTTGTCTATTAAATTTTATCCAATTTAAAGTTAATTAACCATCCACGAAGTTATCTGAGAAATTAATTGTTCAGTCTCAATACTTGATCAATAATCAAATAATTATCAAATTTCATCAAATTTCAGGTATATCTAAACTATAAAAAACACAGTTATATTTTGAGTTTAAATATTAATGGAAGAATGTTACCAAGTTTTTAATATATATATATATATATATATATATATATATATATATATATATATAGAGGAGGGTTCCAATGCCTTCATTTTCTCATGCCTCCACCATGCCTCCATTTTTAAAATTTTAATAACTCAAAATTTAAAACTTAAAAGTCAAAATAAAACCGTTGGATATGATCTACATCATTATATCTATACACGTGTAAAAAATTATGACATTTCAATTTTGTTTTGGTTGTCATCAAGAGCTTGTAAAAAACGTACTAATGTGGATAATTTCTAGACGTTGATTTTTCAACTTATTGATTCACATAAAAACAAAATCAAAATGTGATAATTTTTTATAAGCACATATATAAAATGATATAGATCATATCCAACGGTTTTATTTTGACTTTTAAGTTTTAAATTTTGAGTTATTAAAGTTTTAAAAATGAAGGCATGGTGGAGGCATGAAAAATGGAGGCATTGGAACCCTCCTCATATATATATATATATATATATATATATATATATATATATATATATAGAGTAGAACTAGGGTGCTCCTAAGCTCACCAAGTCCTTCGTGAGCGCGACTCTAAAACCTATCGAATTGACTTCAAACGACATTTCCAAACCGTTAGATGTTCAATCTATATTAAAATGTGCTTGGAGACCAAATTTTACATTTTTTGGAATTGTTTTACTATTTATTAAGATGGTTTGAAAATCGCTGTTTTTATTAAAATTCTGCACCATTGGAAAACAGCGATTTTCAAACCATCTTAATAAATAGTAAAACAATTCCAAAAAATGTAAACTTTGGTCTCCAAGCACATTTTAATATAGATTGAACATCTAACGGTTTGGAAATGTCGTTTGAAGTCAATTCAATAGGTTTTAGAGTCGTGCTCACGGAAGGGCTTGGTGAGCTTAGGAGCACCCTAGTTCTACTCTATATATATATATATATATATATATATATATATATATATATTAATGGAAGAATCTTCAAAGTTAACGCAAACTAGTTATATGATTTACTGATAGACTTATCTTGCCAAATGCAGTTAATTATTTGTGGTAAAGTACTTAAATATATGCGGTAAAACCGTAAAAGTGCGTGCTGAACATATTTTCTTATCTCCTTTAGAAATTATCATAACATAGAATTTGTTCAGTTAAAATGAAAATTATAATAATAAATTAATCTTTCAATTAATATTATGTTGACAACGGCATTCATTTAAATTAATTTATACAAATAAAACTTTGAAGCATCACAGATCCCAAACAAAATTAACAATATTGTAGGGTTATTGCTTTATTAGGAACAGAAAGAGCTATTAAAATAAGAAATGTGATTACTTCTTAATTATGTTATAATATACAGACAATAAAAAATGTTCACTCCCTTCAAATTTAATATATGCTAAGTTAGGGTTTGAACCCAACACAATTAAAAAAAAAAATTCATCATTTCTGCTCAAATTTGAAGAAAAAAGGAAAAATTATCAAACAGAAAAAGGCACAAAGTATTTTTTTTTCAAAAATAATCAAAGCCTTTTTTTATGAATCAATGTTTTCGAAGAGAGAATTCAGTTGTTTTTTCTATTTAAAAGCACATTAAATTTCTTGCCAAATTAGTGAAGAGGAAACATTTTGATGAGGGATCCCATGTCGGTGCCAATTGCTTAAATTGTGTCAATTATTTTGCTTTAATTAATGTGTAACATATCACATGTTGCACGTAGTCCATTATTGTCTTCTCTGAGACTGTTTTAACCCCAGCCTGACCGGGACATCCCAACTATGACGAGTAACTCAAAATTTGATAACAAAAATAATAATAAAGTTCAAAACAGGTATAAATAAGCTAGTATGAAGTTCAGTTCATCAAGAGACCCATAATTTTTAACTTTAAAAATTGTTTGATTTAGGGCATGTTCGGCGCACATATGGGAACGGGAATGGGTACGGGAAAATAAAATTTTTGAACTGACGTTTACTGTGCGCGTGGGACAGATTTCGCCAAGTTGAACTGAATTTTTTTTTCCCATGCGCACAGTAACAGAACCAAACATGGCCTTATTGTGAATGACATTCTTAAATGGTCGATTTTAATGCACTAACTTCGATAACTTAAAGGTGGCGATGCTTTTTTTTTCGATGAGTGAGTCTATGGTACTATGCATAGCACGGATTGGTCCATACTACGGATCAATATTTTTGTTTTCAAAATTCTAACGGTCGATCTGAACTGTTCAACATGATTTTCATATGAGAATATACTTGTGGGCTAAATTTTCTTTTTTTAGAATTTTTTACTATTTTTTTAGATAGGTAGAAAATCACTGTTTTGGATGGTCCAGAATTTTCAGATCAAGTGATTTTCTACCTATCTTAAAATATAGTAAAAAAATTCGAAAAAATATAAAATTTAGTCTGCAAGTACATATTCATGTGGAGATCTGTTGAACTTTTGGATCGACCATTAGGATTTTCAAAATAAAAATATGACTCCGTAGTACGTACTAATCCGTGTTATGCATAGTACCATAGACTCACTCTTTTTCAATTCTATGAAACCAGCATTTTCATGTCATGACTCATGTCATACCATTTTACTTAAGTTTTGAATTTGGTCGTTCTCCAAAAGAAAAATAAAAATAAAAATACTATTTCTACTGCTTATAATTTTTTTTTATGTACTTCCAGTCTAAGCGTAAGCGTGTATATACATTTAGATGAAAAATATTTATAAGCGTGTACTTGCATTCTCAACCATTTTACATAAAAAAATTCTTGTCATTTTCTTGAATAAAAACATTTCACTATATTTCTCAAGTTAAAATTTTAGCAACTGTTGTTTTGCTACAGAAGTTTTGCTAATTTCATAAAAAAATATTTGTAAATTAATGTCTGAGACTAAGATCATATAGGAAAATTCTGTGTTGCGAGACATGCCCACATTTAGGAAAAATGATTAAATGATGATATATTTCTAGGGGTGTAAACGGAGCGGATTCGGAGCGGATAATGCTAATACCAAATCCGTATCCGCCTTTCAGTGAACGGATACGGATACGGATACGGATAGTAAACGGATATCAAAATTTAAAATCATATCCGCCTTAAACGGATACGGATACGGAGCGGATAATTTACGGATACGGATTCGAATACGAATATAGAACGGATAATTGTCGGATATTGAGTTATATGAACTTTAAGATATAATTAATAATTAATAAAATATAAAATATAAATATAAAAATAAATGAATAATTATAAGTTGATAGAGATATTAATGTTAGAAAGATGAGAGAATATAAGATATTTATTTTATTAATAGTGTGGTGTAGAGGTTTGTACCTTGGTTGCTTAGACATTCACTTCACATGACATGGATTCAAATTTCCTTGAAAGCAAAATAATTTAAAATCTCACATGATACGGATACGGATACGGATAGTAAACGGATATCAAAATTTAAAACCATATCCGTATCAGTATCCGCATCTTCTATGGGTAATTGATAATTATCCGTATCCGTATCCGCGATATCCGTATCCGTTTAAATCCGGATATGGATTATATGCGGATTCGGAGCGGATATCCGGCCGGATATCCGTGTCCGTTTACACCCCTATATATTTCAAAAATCCAAAAATGAAAGAAACAAATAAATCACCATCTCTTTGAAGAAAATTAAAATAAAAATTCCAACACCATTACTTCCCTTTTCTTTTCAAATCTAAAAAGACAACAAATTAAGGTAAAGATTTATCAGCCGAATCTCTCAGATTTATCAACCAAACTTTTCTATGTATCCTACTACCATAAAACTGAAAAGCAAATCTGAGATACCACTTCCAAAAAGGGGGGGTAAAAGGGGGAAATTCACATGTACTTCTCAAAAATTTCAAAATCACGTATGTTTTCCTCTAAAGTTCATAATATCATATTTGCCCTTCTAAATTTTAAAAACTCATAAATTTACCCATTTTATTGTCTTTTCTATTAAAACTTATTTCAAATTTGTAAAGTACCCATTTTACCCTTTATTGAAAAATAGAAAAATATGAAACATTTTTAAAAAAAATGTCATTCTTCTAATTGATCGATTTTCGAGAGCAAAATGGTTAATTATCTATTTCTGACGCATAAACAATCGTATACCTAAATGTTATAGCGTATGCATCAAAAAGTAGAGAAATAAACTATTTGCCTCAAAAACCGACCAATTAAAAAACTAACATTTTTCAAAAAGAGCTACATAGTTTTATTTTTTAATAAAGAATAAAATATTTATTTATAAATTTAATATTAGTTGTAAAAAAAATATAATAAAATGAGTAAATTTGTAAGTTTTTGAATTTTAGAAGGATAAATATGATATTACGAACTTTGGAGGAAGGAATACAAAATTTCAATATTTTTGAGGAGTATACATGAAATTGCCCCCAAAAAATACTATGCGCTGCCTCTCAATACGCGGTTGCTTTGCCTTTCTCTTACAAAAAAGCATTGTTTGATTCTGTACACATTCAATCTTACTTTTCTTTTTCTTTTAATTGCACATGGTCTCTTGCAAAGTTGCAATCAAATTGCTCTCATTCTGTACACATATGCTTTTCAAAAATTTGCCATTTTGATAACATTCTCCTTACAAGCTTACATCAATGTGTCATTGCGGCTCATTGCCTAAAAGAGTGATTGAATTCCTGAAATTAGTTTGGAAATCAATACTTCATATATTCCATTTTTCTATGATATTAAAAAAAAAAAAGGGTCCGCCTAGCTCTCCCCCGTGAACAATCCCCCGTTTCATCCCCCGTCAGTTGCATTAATTAAAGTAGTTAGTTAGAATTTATAACTGTCAGTGTATTTTAGAAATTTGCAGAAGTATTCATCTGTAGCACAACTAGTATTCATCCATCTATATGAAGGTATTCACATTTGCAATAGAAACATATTTGGATATATTACAACAAGAAAGTAGGGGACAAACAACATGTGTGGGGAACCGCACAACTGTCAGAGCATTAATTAAGTGGGGGGACCGCATAACCGTTAGCGCATTAATTAAGTGGGGGACTTCTAACTACCTTCAGCTCATTTTAGAAATTTGCAAAAAAAGTATTCATCTGTAGCACAACTAGCATTCATTCATCTATATAAATGTATTCATCTTTGCAATAGAAGCATATTTGGACACATCAATCACTCATCTTTTACACGTTTTTAGAGATGGGTTTTTTTTTCTCCGTTCAATCTAACCAATATTTCTGACGATCTGTGAGGAATTTTGCAAATCTAAAACCACGAATGTCTTCTAAATAATTTTCTCTTTCAAATGAGATCCATGATGACATACTTTCGAGTTGTCCGTTGCACAAGTATTCACACATCGTCATGCAAGTATTCATCCCGTATTAAGCAAGTATTCATCATCATCGTGTAAGTGTAAATAGTTGATGTACCAAGAGTATTACACGTTTTTAGAGATGGGTTTTTTTTTCTCCATTCAATCTAACCAATATTTCTGACGATCTGTGAGGAATTTTGCAAATCTAAAACCACGAATGTCTTCTACACAATTTTCTCTTTCAAATGAGATCCATGATGACATACTTTCGAGTTGTCCGTTGCACAAGTATTCACACCTCGTCATGCAAGTATTCATCCCGCATTAATCAAGTATTCATCATCATCGTGTAAGTGTAAATAGTTAATGTACCAAGAATATTACAAACATATGTGCATACCAAACAAATAAAAAGTATTCATCCATAAGATATCAAGTATTCATACATATAAGTTAAAGTATTTATGCCTAAGATATTAAGTATTCATCCATAAACGTTGAAGTATTCATCTAAAACATTAAGTATTCATCCATATGTACTTAGTACGCACTGTTCTAATTCACCATTAATGAAGCTTTGTTCTTTGCAAATAACTCGGATCTGACCCGCCGGAGGCGGATCTGACCCGGCGGTCGACAGTGATGGATCTACTCCGGCGGAGGCGGAGGTGGGAGAGAGAGGAGGCGGAGGTGAGAGGTGGGAGACGGAGGTGGAGGTGGGAGAGGGAGGCCGAGAGGGAGAGGTGGGAGAGGCGGGCGGAGGCGCAGAGGGAGAGGTGGGAGAGGCGGGCGGAGGTGGAGGCGGAGGTGGAGAGGGAGAGGTGGGAGAGGTGGGAGAGGGAGGGAGAAAGAGGAAAGAAATAAATGGAGAAAATTGGATAATTAATTTGTAGGCCATTAGGTAGTTAGAATTTTGAATTATAGTTAGAAAAGGTAGTTAGTTAGTTGGGGGATGAAATGGGGAATGGATAGATGGGGGAAGATATAATTACCCAAAAAAAATACATGAAATAGCGGTGTTATGGTTTTTTTTTAATTAGTACAGATGCTACATTTTTGGAAAAAGAATGTCAATGTTCAGCCAGGAAATAAAGATGCTGATAACATCAAATCCTAAAGCTGCCAGCAAGGGGTGTTCATCAATTCGGTTTTCAAAAATATAATTGAATATAAACTTATCAATCAAATTAAATTTGAATCAAGCAAACAGAACTAAATTTCAGTTTATCCGGTTAAACCAAAAATAAGAATAAAAAATAAAACATATTTTGTTAATTTTTTGAATTTTTTATAGGCTAACAATAATTATTTATTTTGATACACATAATTGAATTAGAGTTTAGTGATAATGTTCATATTCAATGAGAAAGAAAGCGTTCATAATTAGTTCTGTCATTTTGTGATAAAATATTTGATAAGAGTCGTTGGTTCTTCCCCTGTAATTGCCTAGTACTATCGGTGTTCTACGCGCCGGTATGTGGTTGTTGGATTGCTCGAGTATTATAAAGCAATTAATCGGTATGGTTGTTGGATTTTCGGAGTATTATTAAGTGATTAATTGGTATGAAATTTTACGGATAATTATGTATTTTTATTAAAATGATTATTGATCATTCAATTTATCAAATAAATTTATTTTAACTTAATTTTTTTATTAATTAATAAATTTTAATGAAATTATAATTTAGATAAATTCAAATAAGACAGCAAAGTATATATAGTGCAAATAGTGGATAATGCAGAAAAATATAATAAAATAATAACCGACTAATCAGCCATATAAAATGAAGAATGGAGAATTAGTTGGGCCGTTAAAACTGAAAACGGAAGATTAATTGGACAAATCGACCGATTTTATGTTCTCATCTGCAAATAGCATTCCGCAGTTTTTGTTTGTGATGGTTTGGTCACTGCCACCGACTAAATAGCCGATTAGTCAACTAACTTGACCGTCTTTTACCCATCATACCATTTATTGCTTATAAAATACCTATTTTGCCATAAAAACAGGATCCCCATTATGCCCTTTACCTTATAAACTACTCATTTTGTCCTCGAAAACCGCAAATATAATATTGACATTTTTCTTAAACAACTTACAAAATTTTTATACTTTTAAAAAAGGTAAATAGATATTTTATAAATTTAAAATGAGTTTTAATATAAAATAAAATAAAATGGATAAATGTTTTGAAAGTTTTAGAGGAAAGGAATACGTAATTTTAAAGTTTAGATAGAGAAATACATAATTTGAAATTTTTGAAGGGTATACATGAAATTCCCTCGTGTAAAGACATTAAGTCACTAAGATACAAAATTTTAAAGTTGTAATTTCACTCATTCGACAAAATACTTAATTTGAACTTGGTAATTATTCGGAAATTTTTTTTGAACACTTTACATATTAAATACAAACAAGAAATATAAACACTTCCGAATACATATAAAAAGTGAAGGATGTAAGGTGTACGACTAAATTCATTATGAATTTTAGCTTCATATTCGATCTGGATTCTATGTTATAAAATCTTAAATTTTTTTTTTGTTTTATCCGGACTTTAGTTTATAATGAACACATCAAATTAATTTGTTTGATGCTCAACAAAAATCACCCTTAAATCATGAAATTGAGATCTTAGTTCAGAAAAATAAACGGACATGGACTGGAAAATCACGAAATTATTTCAACAAAAACTAAAATTGTATTTCAGGAAAAATTATATTGTACTTAATCATTCCATTTATTACTTGCGTAAATGTTGGATTTCATTACATTCGTATGTAAAGCAATAAGAATTTTTTATATAGTTTTTTTTCTGAAGAAAACTCTAGTTTAGAAACCCAAATATATATATCACCATTTTCAATGCTTGTCATATTTTTAAGTCATGAATATGTATGTTTTAATATCAAACTCATGATTTTGTTTCTCCTTTTAATATTGGTTCATTGGAAATTATTGAGCTCAAACTTAGTAATTGTCCAATCTCATAAAACTTAGTAAAAAAAAAATGTAAATTTAGTCTGTAAGTATATATTTATATGGAAACTATGTTGAACAATTCAGATTGACTATTTAAATTTTAAAAAGAACAATATTAATTCATAATATTAACCAATTACGCTAAACATAGTACCATAATCCCACTAAAAAATAAGAGATCTCATTTCCAGAGACAATAACTAAAAATATTATTTTTCTATATGAATACCATAAAAGAACTATACAATTCCCAACACAATAACTAAATTACATGTGAAAGAGTCTCATTAAATTTTATAACATCTAAAATTTAATAGTCCAAACGGTCACATTAATATGCATAGATAAGGCAACTGACAAAGGTATTAATTTCTTTCGTACTTCTCCTGTGAACTCAGAGTGTAGCTTGTAGAGGTAGGCTTGTAGGTCTTTTTCCTTATTGGAAATATACTAATATTGGCTAAAGAAAAAAAAATATACTTGTATTGAAAATTCAAGTGATAAGTAATTAGGGGTGAAAACGGAGCGAATACGGAGCGGATAGTGGTAAAATCATATTCATATTCTTTTAATTTTTCGGATACGGATATGGATCGGATATCAGTCGGATATAGATACAGATACGGATCGGATGGGATATTTATTAAAATAATATTAAAAAATACCAAAGTTTATAATATTTATCTAATTTTAATAGTGAATAACAATATTTTTTTCATAATATATATTAAAATATATGATATATATATCTACTATTCAGATACGGATGATTGAAACGTAAAACCATTTCAGTATCCATATCCACATTGATATTCATATATCAGATATCCATATCTAATTTTTCAAATACAGATCGAATACGGATCGGATATTATCCATACTGTTTTCGTTCCTAGATAAGTTGGTTTTAAAGTTTTATTCTAGTCAATTCAACTAGTTTAGAAATAAAATTCGAGATAAAACATTGTTTTATAATAATATTCAATACCATCGCAGATAGGATTTAAAAAAAAAAACATAATTAAAATAATTAATTTAAAAAAAACAACTTGATTACCTCGTTTTTTAGAAAAACCGTAAAAACCGAAATGGCAATTCGGTATGAATTTTTTTTTTTCCCTACACCGAATTGCCAATTCGGTGTAGGCCTGTTTCACAATTCCCCTCTAAACCGAATTGCCAATTCGGTTTAGAGGATTTTTTTTTTTTGTGACATTATGAAGAACAAGATAATAAAATCTAACACTGAAAATTTGAATTTTTTTATTTAAATTATTTGATAGATTACTTCTTTTGATATATAATTACCATATTTATACTAAAATACGCTAAATTACTTGAAATTATGTTGAATTACACTATATTACAATAAATTATGTTGAATTACACTAAATTACGCTAAATTACAATAATTTCGCTAATTATGCTGAAATACGGTAAATTACGCTAAAGTAGACTGATTCTGTGCCATCTTTCATGAATCATAAAAATAGTAAAAATTGGTATTTTACAAGTTCATTATGTAACTAATTTACTGAGCTACTTGGATTGAATAATATAAATGAAAATCTTAATCGGAAACTCAACTCAAGTTTTGAGGCTCTTTTCTTTGTTTTTTTTGGCAATTATGAATTTTGGAATCCAGCATCGCGGGCACGGACGCATGCGTATTTTCGCAAGCTTTCTGAAAAATGGTCATTTGCTGAAATCGGACACTCGAGCGCCGTTTTATGACCGTTTGAAGTTTCGCCGTCGTTTTTCGCTTTTTCAGTAAATATATCATCCCTATTTATATGTAATTTAGTGTAATTTAGCGTATTTGCGTAATGTAATGTAATTTAGTGTAATTTAACTTAATATAGTGTAATTCAACATAATTCAAGTAATTTAGCGTATTTTAGTATAAATATGCTAATTATATATCAAAAGAAGTAATCTATCAAATAATTTAAACAAACAAATTTAAATTTTTAGTATTAGATTTCATTATCTTGCTCTTCATAGTGTCTAAAAAAAAAAAAACCCTCTAAACCGAATTGGCAATTCGGTTTAGAGGGGAATTGTGAAACAGGCCTACACCGAATTAGCAATTCGGTGTAGGGAAAAAAAAAAGTTCAAACCGAATTGCCATTTCGGTTTTTACGACTTTTCTAAAAAACGAGATAATCAAGTTGTTTTTTTTAAATTAATTATTTAAATTATGTTTTTTTAAAAAAAATCCTCGCAGATATTGATAATAATAGTGCTGTAAAATTGTTTTATGAGATTATTATATAGCATCCAAGCAATTCAAATAGAAAAAAAAACAATTTTTTTCTTGATTAAGTAGGTCCTAACAAATTTCAAGGTCTAGATATCTACTCAAACTAAGATAAAGTGTAGTTTATCAAAACTATATTATTTGCTTAAACCATTAAATTACTTGCATAAATAATTTTCTTTCAAATATATACGAACTATTAATTGTGCAGTTTTGTTAGGTAATTCCGGCTTTAAGATAAACAATAGTATTTTTTTTTAATGGTTATTCATACGTCAATTTGTGAGTTATTATTCAATCCACTTTTTTTTTTTAATTATGTTTCACTTTTTTGCATAGTGATTCATTTAAAACTCTTGGAGTAGAATTAGAGTATTCTTAAGAATTGATGAGCTTAAGTTCAAACCATCGAACTGATTTCAAATGATGAATCGAAAATTTTGAAACCGAACTACTTCACGAATAATTTGTTTACATGTCAAATTTATAAATTTTTGAATTAATTAAGCATACAGTCAAACGGTTAAAAAAGGAAGGTTTATAAGTTAATTTTAATACATTCATTTTTTAATTGTTTCTATACCTCTTGAATTTATGCTAAATTAATTCGAAATTTTATAAATTTGACATGTAAATACATCACTCGTGAAATAAATTGATTTCAACAGTTTGAATTAGCCGCTCGAAGTTAATCTAATAGATTTTGAAGTTAAGCTCTCTAAAATACTCGTGAGCTTAAGCGCCCTAGTTCTACTCATACTCTTAAAAATAAAAACATAGTACTTGCCTTTGTCTAGTTGGAAATTAAAAAAAAAATATTGTAGAAATAATTAATAATGCAATCATTTTTTTCCGTTTGACAAGTGAATAATAATAAAATAAAGTAATAACTAATTCGATTTATATTTTTTTGTTAATGTTTGATAGTGAAGTAAAATAAGATGAAGAACATAAAAAAGTATGAAGTGGTGTAAGAACAAGTCTTTATAAAACAAGTGAAATAGCCCAGGTTATTTGGATATTTAGAGAGTCAATTTTTATAGTAATACAACTTGCAGGAAAAATTGATTAAGTAAACTAGAGTTTTAATGTATTTCCATCTGAAATTACTCTTGTTTAATGAGATTAATTACAACGCAGAAAGTGTAATGCAGTAACCCGCTGTACGATCTGCTACACAGACCAAACCAGAGAAATTTGGAACTTCTTTCAAATTCAATTTTGAATGATTAAAAAGCCCATAGCTTCAATTTTTCACAATAAATGAACAATGAAGTTCAAAGCTGGCACGCAGATCTCTTTCCCCCCACCTCCTCTCTCTCGCCTCTTTCCTGGGAACCCATTTTTACAGCGTACAGCGAACTCCGTTTTGGTGCGTACAGCGAACTCCAATTTTTACGGACCAAAATGCCCCTACAGTCAAAGGCGGAGATATACCATGCAGGGAGAACAGGGCAGGAGATTAAGCTGAGCAGGGGCATTTTGGTCCGTGAAATTTTGGTTCGCTGTACGCACCAAAATGGGCGCTGTAAAAATGGATTCCCTCTTTCCTCCTGTCTCTCTCTCTCTATATATAACACGTTCTTAGCTCTTTTCTCAATCAAAATCAGTTCTCTCTTTCATCCATGGCATCTCCATCCCTTCCTCTGCTTATCCTTCTCTCAGTCTTGATCCTCTCCCCTTTTACTCTCTCCAGTGCCAAGTCAGCCTCTTCTTCGTTTATCCCTTCTGATGGTTTCCTCTCCACGCTCCGTTCCACTGTAGAAGAGATCCAATCGGTACAAACCACACTGCATTTTCAAAGAAAAAATCATAATGTAGGATTGATTAATTTACCATTTTAAATGTATCATGCACAGATAGTCTCTATCGTGGCGGGATTCTCGGATGCACTCGGTGGTGGGCTCCGCTTGTCATCGGCAGTATCAGACTGTCTTGACCTCCTCAACCTCTCGTCAGACGAGCTGTCGTGGTCCCTAAATTCCTCTCAGGCAACCACTACCAGTACCAGTAACTCTGCTGGTACTGGTAACCGCCGGTCGGACCTCAAGTCATGGCTGAGCGCCGCATTGAGCAACCAAGACACTTGCAAAGAAGGACTGGATGACACCAACTCGATGCTTGGTTCGCTGATTGGTACCGGGCTCGAGACTATCACTTCGCTCGTGGCCGAGAGCCTCTCTGACGTGGCTGATGCCTCAGGATCAAACGGTAGAAAGGGGGGTAGGAAACTTGTTGAGGGGTTCCCGACATGGATGAAGTCGAAAGAGAGGAAGTTGTTACAGGCTCCACCGCAGGGCATTGTTGCCGATGCTGTTGTCGCACAAGACGGGACCGGAAATTACAAAACGGTAATGAACACTAAAAAAATTATCTAAAAATTTAAATTGACAAAAAGAACAAATAATTCCAAGTAATTAGAATCTATTTCCATAATGTACTAGATATAATTACTAATTTTCTCTAATGTTGTTGATTATTTTATTATTAACTTTTTTAGTACAAGCCAAGAGGGCAATAGGCACTTTCACTGTTAATACAGTGCCTCCAATTACTATTATGATAGTATTATTATTGATACTATTAATACTACATGCCATTAACACAACGACTACTTGTAACTAATTATTGTGATGATTTGGATGGATAACATGACAGATAAAGGAAGCGTTGAATGCGGCCCCCGAAATGACCGAGAAACGGTACGTGATACACATTAAGAAAGGAGTGTACAAGGAGAATGTGGAGGTGAAAAAAAAGAATTGGAATGTGATGTTCATCGGGGAAGGGATCGGCGTCACTGTCATTTCCGGTGACCGGAATTTCATCGACGGGTGGACCACCTTCCGGAGCGCCACACTCGGTTAGTGTTTCTCTTTTATTTTTGTTTTTTTTAAAAGAATTATTATCAACTTTAATTCATTAGTTTATATGTCCCTTGCATTACTGGTTAGAATAAATTAGGTGGTTATTTTGGTAGTAGATGAATTAATTAATTAATTTATTGGTTGTTACTGTACTGTAAATTTTTCGTTGAGGAATTAAGATTAGATTAATGTGGCAGCTAGGACCATTATATATCATAACTAGGAACAAGGGCATAATACAAATATATGGTCATACAAAAGGATTTCCATTTGGACCATTATATTTATTAATTAATAATTATATCTCTGCTAATTAAGGACTGAAAACCAGTATTAACATGAATTATTTTAAGCAAATCTATATTTTCAGATCCCAATTTGTGATTGGTTTAGTAGTTGTTTAAATTCCTAGCCAAAGTGCAATACCTCTGTACTTCTCTATATTGTTAGGGTACAAATTTTAACAGAGTAGTTTTGGCTTCATACAGCCCTGGAATCATATGAGGTGGTTTTTTTATTCTATATTTTGTGCGCACATGAAGTCAAAACTGTTCTGTTAAAATCTTTACTCTATTATTATGCAACTACTAAATTAATTAATCAAGGAATTCTTTTCCAACATGAAGCGTTGTGTTGACTTAATTATCTTAAATATATCTTCCCGTTAAATATTTAATAATAATAAACCTCCTTAATTTTCTACTTAGAGTAATTTATCTTATGGTCAAAATAATGTCAATGAGTCAATGACCGGAAAAGAACGGTTGAATTAAGAAGAGCAATAAATGATTTTCAACAGAAGTCTCGTTCAAACTTTTTAATCTAGCTAGGCAGACAACATGTGGCGCATAATCTCTGTGCTAGGGTTGTATTTAATGCTAAATTTACCCCGTGGCCCGTATTAATTAATTGAAAACCTAGTGCATTGCGTCGGTGCCGTAGAATTCGATCGCTTCCAATTTTGGTAAGCAATGTGGGGGACCAGAGTATAATTCTTTTTTTAAGATGGGAGCAATAAAGTATTTTCTTCGTGTTGACACGTCTTTTGATACTTAGTTTACTGCAAAGTTTCATGTGAAAGCTACACTGCTACAGCCTACAGGGCTATCTCCTGTCTTAGTCGGTGACTGTTAATAATTATATTATATTATATTATATTATTATGAGATGGAACCTTTGTGAAGTTTGAGTTTTTTTTATTTTTATTTTACGTTCATATTTTTTTATTTTAAAGTGTAAATAGTCTGATCACATGAAAATAGTTTTGAGTTTAAATTATATATATACAAATTTTTACTATTTTTTAGTTAGATAAAAAAATCAATATTTTTAAAAGATTATGGACAATTAAAAAATAATGATTTTCTACATATCTACAAAATAATAAATAATTTTAAAAAGTAAAAAAGGTGGTCTAAGAATATTTTCGTATAAATATCATGTTGAACAGTTCAAATAAGACTATTTAAAATTTTAAATTAGAAATATATACGTGAAGTAAGAAACGAACCCTTATTTCATAAAACACTATAGCCCGTCTCATTGTATTATTGTTATTATCATATTCATTATTATATTATTATAATATATTTTTTTTTGAATGAAAGGCATAGAATGCCCATTTCATGCATTATGAATCAAGTTAATTTACATTCAAAGAAGATAACCACGGTCTATTATTATTATAATATTATAATAATGTATTTATATTTTATTTCAGTTTGGCTTTTACGAATATATCATTGAGATGTTCAATTTCAAAATCCAAACTTCTTTTAGAGGAATAATATCTAGAATAATTTATGTACTCAGAAGGACTAATATCAATTTTATAGCAAGAGAGAAGTGAACTCGTCACTTAGTAATTAGTGTTCTGAAAGAGATTTTCCGAATTATATATAAAAATAAATAAAGATGCAATTATTGCCCTAACTTATGTTATTTTTTTAAAAAGAAATGTATATTTCTTATAGAATTGAAAATATTGCTAAAATTTTTTCGACGGCATCGAAGAAATTAGGGGGAATATACCAACTATGTAGTTCATCTGATAATTAAAGCTCATTAGTTCGAGTTATAGTGATTGAGATTAGGCAGTTGTAAACTTGTTTGATTGATGACGCAATTTTTTTTCCCGATCAGCTGTGACTCCTTCGAATTATTTCGTGCATTAATTGTAGAAAGAGGTTTGGCGCAAAAAAATTTCATAAAATGAAAAATTTCGTAAGAAATTTCTACGATTTCTTCTATCTGACCGAATTAGGTTGTCTTTTTTCTGCTTCTTTTAAAAATATTTCTTTTCTAAAATAAAAAACTTTAATTTCTGATTGCCTGAGAAATAAAACATCAGCAGTTATTAAGAAGTAAGAAAATGTATTAGCGCATTAATTGAAGAGACAAACGTTCCGGAAGGAGCCAGCGTAAAAACTGAGCCATGTCAGATTTTGACTGTGACGCGTGTGACGCGTGGGGACCACATATCGTACCAGTACTTAATTAGTTATTACTGACTAGTCTTCTCCTTTCCTTTCTCCTTGATTCCTCTGGATTCCTTGCTGTATCTTTTTGCACTCTACTCCTGTCCAATCCAAAAATATACGGAGAATATCTACAAAATGTTAACCTGTACTTGTTCCTTTGTTATATACCCATTTTTTATAAGTATAATTTAAAAAAAAAATATAAATATGAAGCATCAAATCAGAATTATTTTAGTTCTAATACTAGCAAAATTAGCGTTTCAAAACGAGACGAAAAGATGACATTTTGTATTTGATGTCACAATTTTTTTTAATGAGATAAAAAATGGGTTTTTTATACAAAATCTTAAGTTGTTTCCTTTTTTTTTTTTGACATAAAACTGTGAACATGTTCGTTTCAGTTCAGTACACCTCTAAAATGCTTCCATAACTTTGCTCCATGAATTCACCTTAAAAAAAAAGTAGTACCAAAATTTATATCATAAATTTTAAGATTCTTACCATGTTTAATGGAGCCCTTTCACCTCTATTATATCTACTTTTACTGTTTGCGGATCACACGTGATCAAACTTTTTAGACCCTTCTTTTGTCAGGACAATGGTGAAAAATAAACTTTGGACGCTTTATATGTTTTTTTCTTGTCAAAATATGCACTAAGATAAATTTTTTATTCTTTTTACATTTACATGGAGGCCATGTAAACCAGAAATTAAGAACATGGAACGCCGACAAAGATAAAACCAATCTTTGGTTGTCTCCTAATTAATGCTACCAAAATTGGATGAAGTTGTATCCCTGCATTAGCTCTTGTAAAGAAAATGAAAAGAATCCTGCAATTAATTCTCATTTAGCAAAAAGATAATCTTTAAAGAAACAATTACTAAGAGAAATTGCACATAGTTACTCCAGGGAATTCTCAAAAAGAGGAAAACATTATAGTACAACAAATGACTTCATTATCTAGATGAAACTATTCTTATGATTACATCCTAGAATCTAGATAATTATTGAAGCGCCATTTTCATTTATTTGTTAGTTAATAATTACAACAAAAAGGGAAAAAAAAGTACTGCTTTATGAACTATTCACTGACCCAATTTTACTAAATTTCTACATGCAGCCGTTGTTGGCAAGGGCTTCATATGCCGGGACCTGACTGTAGAAAACACAGCCGGCCCGTCAAAGCACCAAGCGGTTGCTCTGAGGTCTGACTCCGATCTATCAGTATTCTACCGGTGCAGTTTTGAGGGATACCAAGACACTCTCTATGCACATGCTCTCCGCCAATTTTACCGTGACTGCAAAATCAGTGGTACCGTCGATTTCGTCTTTGGCAATGCGGCTGCAGTCTTCCAAAACTGTCAGCTTCTCGCACGAAAACCCCTTCCTGATCAGAAAAACTCGGTCACTGCTCAAGGACGAAAAGACCCGAACCAAAATACCGGCTTTTGCTTCCAGTTTTGTAACATATCGGCCGATGCAGATCTAGCTGCTGCAACGCTTGCTTCGTCACCTAACAAGACCTTCACATACCTTGGTCGACCGTGGAAGGAATATTCACGAACAATAATAATGCAATCTTATATTAGCAGTGTGGTCAGGCCTGAAGGTTGGCTTGAATGGAACGGCGATTTCGGACTTGATACATTATTTTATGGTGAGTATATGAACTCGGGACCTGGCTCGGGGGTTGCCAGTCGGGTCAAGTGGCCCGGGTACCATGCTATGAACAGCACCAATCAAGTCGCAAATTTTACTGTCGCACAATTTATCGACGGTAACTTGTGGTTGCCAAGTACCGGAGTGAAATATAGCTCTGGTTTGACAATGTAGTTGAGAGACATATATATAGAGAAGATATGAGACCCAGGGGCTTTAATTATTTGGTACATAAATGTAAACCTCAAATTAGATTCCGTTCTGAGCCTAGTGCTTATGTATTGTCTGTAACTTTTTATTAGTTGATCTGTATTCTTTTTAGTTTGTGCTAATTATATACGTTTAAACTGTCATAAATATTACATATTTACCAGATGGGTACTTGGGAAGAGATCAACTAATCTAAATTTTCTATATATCATATTATCTTGAACCTCAACAAGTTGACACATCATACTAAAAAGAAACACAAACAAAGATAACGAGAATGAAGCTAACATCTCAGTGTGCTAATTCTCTCTGTTTCCTTCATATTATATCAAGTATCAACTGTTCCATAGTTTGTGCAGTTGCAGATGGGCCGAAAGGAGGCCCAATAGATTTGGATAGCCAGATAAGTTAACTGGTCCGGTCCAGGGCTTTACATGGAAAGCTTCAATTTCATTAATGCGAGAAATTGTGAAAACATTATATTAAGACTTGAGAGCAATATTGACTAAGGTTTTCACGTGCCAAAATTAATCTTGTGAAAACATTATTTTTAAGAATCACACTCTGAGCAGGTCTCATTTTCTCAACGATAATACCTTACTGATCAAAAGAAATTCAGTTAAAAAAAATGGAATTTACTGTTGCAAATATAATGGAATGGTCAACCAATTCATTCTTAGTGTTGCAAGTTACAACTTCAATAAATTAATCCGTTAAGGAGCTATAAATTCATTGACTGATGGCCTGATGCATTGAAACTAAACGCAAGGAATAAGGATTTAGTGCAACTGTGCAAATCGTTATGAGCAGAATTATAAATTTAATATTCAGTTGACCGTTAAAAATTATGAAACTTGTAATGTCCTTTTAATAAAACAAAACAACAAAATTTTCATCATTGACGTTAATTAATTAGCTATTCTCAGCCATCAGTCAATGAATTATTTGTGCTGGTCAACTCTTTTAGGAACAGAAATAGCAAACCGTTATAATTTTTGAACGGAGAAGCTGGCACGCTTCTCTCCTCCCCCCACCTCACCAGGTTCCCCGCTCTTCTCTCCTCCCTTTCTCCCTATATATCTCTACCGTTGATTTACCGCTCTCACACAAACCATTATCACTGTAATTTCTCCAGCCATGGCCTTTCTATCCAATTTTCCTTTGTTATGTATCCTTTTTATCCTTACCCTTGGTATAACACCCTCCTTTGCCCACTTCCCATCCACCGGGCTACCAGGGCTACCATCTGCCGGAGCAGGAATTGGCGGGGCGTCCGGAATTGGTGGAGCAGGAATTGGCAGGGGGCTACCATCTGCTGGATCAGGAATTGGCGGGGGGCTACCATCTGCCGGAGCAGGAATTGGTGGAGCAGGAATAGGCGGGGGGCTACCATCTGCCGGTTCAGGAATTGGCGGGGGGCTGCATGCCTTCATCCCATCAGGCAGCTTCCAAGCCACCCTCCAAACCACCATGCAACAAATCCAAAAGGTACATTACATACAACATTACAAGTGGGCCAATTTAAATAAAAATAATCATACTTGAATGAGGCTATGGTAATATGCATACTACGGAATCAACTTGTACTATGGATGTATATTTTTATTTTTAATTTAAATTTTAAACAGTCAATTTAAACCATTAACCATAATCTTCATATTAAAATGTACTCGTAGACCAAATTTTATATCTTTTATAATTTTTTTTACTCACTTTTATATATAGGTAGAAAATCGTTGCTTTTTAATGGTTCAGAATTTTCAAATCGGGTGACTTTCTACCTATCTAAAAAATAGTACAAAAATTCTAAAAATATAAAATTTGATCTGCAAGTACATTTCCATATGAACAGTTCAGTCCGACTGTATGAACTTTAAAAGCAAAAATATAAGTCTATACTCTATAGTGCGGGTCGTGTAATATGTACATATAGTCTCACTCATTATAATGAATGTAAATGGTGTTAATTAAGTACATGCATTTAATACATATATTTGTGTCATCCACAGTTGATGCCCATCGTGTCGGGGTTCTCAGGTGGAATAGGTGGCAATCTCCGCGTACAGTCAGCAATCAAAGACTGTCTAGAACTCCTCGACATGTCATCTGACCAGCTCCAGTGGTCCTCCTCTTCCTGTAATAACTCCACATCAAATCAAGTGGCAGCCGAAAACCGCCAGTTCGACCTCCAATCATGGTTGAGCGCTGCTCTGACCAATCAAGGCACATGCAAAGAAAGCCTGGCTGCTTCAGGCTCGATACTCGGGTCAATGATGGCTTCCGGGCTTGATACTGTCACTAAGCTCGTGACCCAGTGCCTCGGGCAAGTGAGTGTCGCTGCCGGGACTACTACTGGGGTCAGTGCCTATGGTAGGAAGCTTGTCGAGGGGTTTCCGGAATGGACGGAGAAAAAAGATAGGAAGTTGTTACAAGGTGCATCAAAGGGCATTGCTGCTGATGCCGTGGTTGCGCAAGACGGGAGCGGCAAGTTCAACACGGTAATCTTGAATTATAATCAATAAAAAATTGAAGTCTTAATTTCAAAAATAGAATATGATTGTTACTAACAGAACTATTTTAAGAACTTATTTTTCTGTAATACAGTATCAAAGAAAAATATGCTAAATTATGAGGTGTAAATAATGGTTAATTTTTACTGTGATTCATGACGGCTAATTGGATCCTGAAAAATAACAGATCATGGCAGCAATCAATGCGGCTCCGGAGATGAGCGAGAAGAGGTACGTGATACATGTGAAGAAAGGGGTGTACAAGGAGTATGTAGAGGTGCCGAAGAAGAAGTGGAACCTGATGCTGGTCGGAGACGGGATGGGCGTAACTGTCATTACTGGCAACCGAAATGTATTCGACGGATGGACCACCTTCAGAAGCGCCACAGTTGGTTAGTGTTTCTTTTTATTTTTAATTTAATATGAATTATACAGCTTTGGTAATAAACTTTGTGAATTATACATGCAGCCGTTAATGGCAAGGGTTTCATAGCTCAGGACTTGACGGTAGAAAACACAGCTGGGGCAGCTAAACACCAAGCAGTGGCCCTCAGGTCGGACTCCGACCTCTCAGTCTTTTACCGGTGCAGCTTCGAGGGATACCAAGATACTCTCTATGCACATGCTCTCCGGCAATTTTACCGTGAATGTAAAATTACTGGCACGGTCGATTTATCTTTGGTGACTCAGCTGCTGTCTTCCAGAAGTGTCAGATTCTTGCAAGACAAGCCCTTCCTAATCAGAGTAACATCTACACCGCTCACGGAAGGAAAGAACCCGATCAAAATACCGGTTTTACGTTCCAATTTTGCAACATATCTGCTGATGCTGATCTCGCGAAATCTCCTAACCCGACCCCCACATTCCTTGGTCGACCATGGAAGGAATATTCGCGAACTATTATTATGCAATCGACAATCGGTAGTGTGGTTAGTAAGCAAGGATGGCTTGAATGGAATGGCAATTTCGGACTTAACACTCTATACTATGCCGAATACAACAATACCGGACCTGGTGCGGCTCTCACAGATAGGGTCAAGTGGCCTGGTTTCCATGTTCTGACTAGACCTCGTCAGGCAACGAACTTTACCGTTGCACATTTTATTAATGGTAACGTTTGGTTGCCTCGTACCGGCGTGGCGTTTACTTCAGGTTTCCGTGCATAGATGAGAATAGGCAGTTTGATCTGGTACCTGGACTGAAACAAACCCTGGAATTGGGAAGATTTTGGTCTAAGTGTACAACACACATGTTTAATTAATCGAATCAACGGAGGCTGTTTTGTTTTTTTGTTTTTGCAAGGAAGAAGGTTCACAAGTCTCAAGTCCCAACTTGGGACTATGGAGACAGGAACGTGTGACCTTTAATATGTAAAATCTGGTATCTCACCAAGTGAGTCACTAGCTTATTTGTAATGTTAATTGTATAAATTAATTTTGTAATAACGGGAAAGTATTCAACTTTGGAAGAATTTATCTTTTTTTTTTTTTATTGAAGTAAAATTGAAAGAATTTTTCAGTACTTTGACATATCGCCTGTAATGGAAGCCATGTATGAGATTGTATTTGTAATTTAATAAAAATCTTAGCCATGAAAATTTGATGTATAATGTAAGCCATGGATGAGATTGTATTTTGGTCTATCTATTAGGGCATGTTCGGATGTCACGAAATTATCCGGGATGGATTTTATGAGTTAAAATCCACTAATTAATTTACAAAAACTCATATTTACGGATACACACGGAGATAATCATAGAATGTGCTAAAATGAATGTTCGGTTATATCTTGTGATTAGGTAATGAGAAATTATGATTTGAGAATGATATTCATAGAATATTTTACTGTGTTATTATTTGTTATTAGCACTTATTTTTAATTAATAATCATTGATCTTTTTTATTATTGAATTATAATAATTAACTTATAATAAAATTCAAAAAATATAAAAAAAAAGTAAAGTTACAACTTACTAGGGAAGATAAAAAAACTAACTTACAATACTCAACATTTTTAAATTAAAAATTGAGTTACGCAACGGCAGAGTGCATCAAACTCAAAAAGTTAAGTTGTCTCAGAGGATACAGATTCCTCAATAGGAAGGAGACGGATAGATTTTATGGTCGGTTATACGAGGTATTTTTTCAATTAAAGTAAAGATTGTGGGACTTCAGAAAAGAAAATCCTATCCGGTAATCTCCGCTCTCGGAGCCTCAGCACTAGCCTCCCAGTTTTTTTTATGGTTGGTGTAAGTCTATGCTTATATATATTTTTTTTATCCAAGCGGGTAGAATTGTATTTTATCCTCTGAATCTTTGTACATTTTAGTGTAGTTTGGAACATAGTTATATATCAATTGTTGAAAAAAGAAGTTAAAGACAGCTAAAATTATTTTTGCTCTTGTTATTTTTGGAATCAATTCATGCTTGATAAGATCCAAGGATATGTTGGTACATTTGCCTGTATAGAGCTCCTATGGTCAAATGAAAATTATAGAATGTTTTCTGGGCTGAAACTTGTAAGGCCTGTAACAGATGGGCCAAGACAAAGGCCTTTTTAATTGCAAGAGTAGAAGGCATTCTTCTTTACAGGTTTTATGCACGAATCAGCGCAAAGTATATTTGCTAAAACCCTCATTTTTAATTCTGTTGTTCAACAAAAAGAAATCGAGAGTTTAAGGACTTGTTCTGTGACTGTGAGCGAGGAGTAGGGGTGTAAACGGTCTGATATGGATCGGATAGTGGTCAAACCGTATCCTTATTCGTTATAATTTTTCGGATACGGGTACGAATACGGATAGTCTCGGATATGAGTATGAATCGAATACTAAATGGATACGGATACGAATCGATATTGGACGGATATAAATATAATTCAGATAATTAAAAATAAATTATCGATACATATAATGAAAAATAAATAATATTTAAAAGATGAGAGTTCAAATGCTTTCATTTCTTGTGTCTCCATCATGCCTTCATTTTTTAAAACTTTAATAACTCAAATTTAAAACTTAAAAGTCAAAATAAAACTGTTAGATGTGATCTATGTTCTTTTCTCTATGTGCTCATAAAAAATTATCACATTTCAATTTTGATTTTATGTGAATCAATAAGTTGAAAAATCAACGTCTAGAAATTATCTATATTAGTATGTTTTTTACAAGCTCTTGATGACAACCAAAACAAAATTGAAATGTCATAATTTTTTATACGTGCATAGATAAAATGATGTAGATCATATCCAATGGTTTTATTTTGACTTTTAAATTTTAAATTTTGAGTTATTAAAGTTTTTACAAATGAAGCATGGTGAAGGCACAGAAAATGAAGGTATTTGAACCCTCCTCTATTTAAAATATATTTTTTTCATTGATAAATTAGAGTTTCGTTAATGTACTGCTTTAAAAAAAAAATTGACGCAAAAAAATCATCATACTTTGCTTACAGGAATCATATACGAATTTCATTGCATCCAAATTTGTTGATGTATTGCGATTTACGAAGTTACGGACTAGGTTAGGAAATAAGAGTAGGGAACTCCAGCTTAGTAGCATTGCATATGACCTACTATTCGTAAAGTGTAGTCTTATTTTCTAATCTAGAGCAAAGCTAGGATGTGTTGTATTCATCAAGAGAATTTAGTGAACAATGAATCCAAACAGTTGAAACCCATCTATTTTACGAGTGTTGTGTGTACGCGCGAAATTTTATTTTTTTTAATTAATTTAGTACAAAGTCAAGCGGTAAAAAAATAATAAAAAATGAATGCATAAAATAACTTATGAAAAGTCATTTTTTTACCACTCAACTTTGTACTAAATGAATTTGAAACTTTTAAAATTTTGCATGTACACATCACTCGTGAAATAGATGAGTTTCAACAGTTTAGATTCATCGTTTGAAGCCAATCCAATAGATTTTTAAAGTTGTGCTCACCAAACCCTCTTAATTAGCACAACTAACTTTGCTCCACTATCTATACTAAAAATATTGAAATTTGACCAAAAAAGATAACTTTGCTCCACTATCTATACTAAAAAGATTGAAATTTGACCAAAAAATTTACCTTTTGTCAAACATCAAATATTTTCGAATTTAATGAAAATTGATACTAACATGTGTCCAAGGGAAAAATAACATATGTCTACGGTGCTAAGAGAGAACCGTCGGATAAATATTGGAAAAAAAAATTATTGTAGGTAAACAGTAACCCGATCCTTCCACGATTAAATATAAAATAAATATCATGAGCATAAAAACAGATTGAGGCTTCATGTGACAATAACGTTAAACACTTCATAAATAAATAAATTTATTAAGCGAAATGTGGAGGGACCAACGTATTAAAATATATATATATATATGAGCTTAATTTACAATGCGCCATTATTGCTGGAAGGTTTTGAACTATCTATTAAAGAGTGTTAGCCGTTCGATCAGCATCTAATGGTTGGTACCTGTCGTAGCATGGATATTATTTTCGTTGTCAGCAATTAATTCTTAGATATTTTGTATATGTAAGCCCCTACAATTTTATTTTATATCTCACATATATCTTACCAAGGTATAATTTAAATTCTTTTTTTAATTATATAATTAAGCTCTATAGCAATTTTTTTTAATCAAATATGTTTCTAAATTTTTTTTTATTTTAGAAGAAAAATAAGTGTAACATTGAATATATTTTCCGATTATGTATGTACTTTTTAATAACTTTTTTTTTTGAACCTCACACATAAGGAAATGTTGTGCACACCCAACTAATATTTATTGGCAAATTTAAAAATGGCTGAGTGCACATGACGTGCACTGTTATAATCATCAAAGTTTTGGCTAAAAGTAGCCAGAAATTGCTTAATGCATTTGCCATGCACTGCCTCTAATATGACTACATAGTAGAAATTGCCATGCATTGCCTCTAAAGAAAAGAAAACCCTATCCGGTAATCTCTGCCCGGAAACTAGATCTCATTTTTTTTTGCAGTATTTATAATTCATCTAATATGAGTACATAGTAGAAACTGATAAGATTGACGTGATTTTTAAATTAACTCATAAGATTTGAAGAATAAATAACGATTTGAAATTATAAATCATTCGACCGAACTACACATTCCACAAAGTATGTCCATGACTTCCTGACTACATATTCCACAACTGCTTTATTTTTATTTATTCTTATCACAAGTGGCCAGAGTTGCATTTTTGTTGAGAAAATTAAGGACAGTTAAATTTTGTTAAGACACTAAAAAAAGGAGGGGATTTATAATTAATTTACAGTTGTCAATATTATCAAAGTAAAACACATTGTTACTGCAAATCAGAGAGAAGACACATTGCTTTGCAGTAGATTGGCTATTCTTTAACAGTTGTCAATATTATCAAAGTAAAACACATTAAAGTAGAACCATATATAAAACACATTGCTTTGCAGTAGAACCATATATAATTAACAATGTATTTTTAAAATCCGGCAAGTAAAATGTAACATACATATACTTTATACACATTACATATACGATAAATAACAAAATTTTATGCAATTACCTTTTTATCAAACATCAAATGATTTTCAAATTGAATGAAAATTGATACACAACTCATTAGAAAAACATGTTTATAAAAAAAAAATTTCCAACTGTTCTATTTAGCCTACTCGTTTATTTCAAAGAGCAATATAGTTTTCTGTATGTCTGGAGATATTAAATATTATGGTATTTTAATGAGTAAATTGACTATTCTTGAAATTTAGATGGGCACACGGCACACCAGAAATTTTCATAAAAAGAATCCCTAGAGTTTCTATAAAACAGAAAAGGCACTACAGTACTCTATTTCTAACAAAGACAACCAACTCCATTACTGCCGGTACAACTTTTCGAATGATTTTTAGGAAAACATTTGTGTCAAAATTTAGACTCCAAAAATCAGCCGAAAAATGTGAACCATTGAAGTGTCAACATTAAGTAAACTCTAATCACAGTAAGAAGAATACAATAGAATATGCACCATGTTATGTTATGTCATTTCTATCCCAATATAACTTTAACTGTCCAGTAACAAAGCAAGTCACAAAAACAACGGGAGTCATAATATGGTTCTACTGCAAAGCAAAAAAATATTAAAGCAACACAAAAGCCCACAACTATGCAATTACAAAAGTAGAAAAGACAATCTGAGAGAACATTAAGATGTTAACACCTAACTTGACATTGATGGATTACTCATCTGGACTAAACAATAAATTTGTTGCCCCAAAGTGAGGTGAGGACATGTTTTTCTTGAACCATCCAAAGACATACTTGATGAAGCTCAGATGAAACGGGGTTAGTAGACAAGACAGCACAAGGATAGTTATTAGGCGCACCAGTTAGTTAGAAGGATAGATTAGTGTAACAGATTGTTAGTTACATTAGTGTTTCCTGTTGTATTACTGCACAGCTGATATAGATTTAGCCGACTGGTTATATATACCAAGTCAAGTGTAACATTCAAGGTTTAATGAAATCACAGAATTCATTCTACAAAATCTCTCCTTATCTCTCTATCTCTCTCTCTCTGATTCCTATCATGGTATCTAGAGCCTCTTTTCTTCCCTAATCTGCTTCTGCCCTAGCTACTACTGCTGCCATGTCTACCAGTGAGGTCTCCACACTTCCCCCTCCCGCTCCTCTTGATCCTGTGATTCATATCACTTTACCAGTATCCACTAAGCTCACGCGGGACAACTTCCTCACCTGGCGTTCCCAAATTGAACCGATCCTAGATGGATTCGGTCTTTCTAAGTTCCTTGATCCAGCTGTATCTCCACCTGCCCGATTTCTTGATGTCAATGGCGTCTCCTCTCCTAACCTGCAGTTCTCGGCTTGGCATCAGCAAGACCGATTCTTGCTCGGTTGGCTTCGCACCACCTTGACCGAGGGTATTCTCTCCCAGTATGTGCAGAGCCAGACATCGCGTGACCTATGGCTATCGCTGCATCACACTTTCTCCACCGTGTCTACAGCTCGCATCATGGAACTCCGGCGATCGATTCAAACCTCTGTCCGCGGAAATCAGCGATGTGGCGAATACTTTGAGCACATGAAGCGGATTGCTGATCAGCTCTCGGCCGCTGGTGATCCGATCTCCGATTCCGATCTTGTTCGTTCGATTTTGAGCGGCCTCGGTGCGGAGTATAATTCCTTTGTCGTCGCTATTACAACTCGGGCAACTCCGGTGTCACTGGTGGACCTCCATGCCTTTCTCCTCTCTCACGAAGCCTTATTGACCTCTCAGTTCTCTCACTCCTCTCATTCGGCCGACCCTGCCGCTCTCTATGCAGGAAAAGGTCGTGGCAAAGGAAGAGGACGTGGCAGGGGCTCCTATCATAACACCAATTTCTCCCCATTGTCTTCAGGCCCGCTACTACCAACTCCAGTTCAAGGCAGAGGCCCAAATTCCTCTAATTCCTATTCGGGCCCGAATTCTGCTAATTTCCACTCTAATTCAGCTCCAGGCAGAGGCCGTGGATATCCTTCTTCTCACCAATCTGGAGACAAGCCACAGTGTCAAGTTTGTAGGAAGAGAGGTCACGAAGCTCTCGAGTGTTGGTATCGATTCGACAATGATGCCTATCCCTCTCCACCTCAAGCTTTCTTCAACACTACCACCTCCAATCCGAATGAAGGATGGTTTCTTGATTCCGGGGCTTCTCATCATGTCACCTCCGACTTGAACAACCTCACCTCTTTCAATGCCTATGGTGGACAAGATCGACTTCAAGTTGGTAATGGCTCTCACCTTATCATTCATAATCTAGGCCATTGCTCTCTCTCTTCTCCAAATGGTTCTTTAGATTTGAATGGTGTCCTACATGTACCACATATAACCAAAAATCTCATTAGCATCTCAAAATTAACCAAAGACAATGATGTCATTTTAGAGTTTCACCCCTTCTTTTGTCTTGTAAAGGACCGCCGCACGAAGCGGCCGCTTCTTCGAGCTACTAAAACTAATGGCCTTTACAAAATCACCTCCTCACCTCAAGCTTTAGTTGGAGAACGTGTCTCGACTTCTCTATGGCACAAGAGATTGGGGCATCCTTCTCCCTCTACCACTCATTTCATTATAAATTATCATTTGTTGCCTATTACCTCAAATAAATTGGATCTTTGTAATGATTGTTGTCAAGCAAAGGCTCATGTTTTGCCTTTTGCCCCTTATCTCTCTCATTCTTCTTTCCCTTTACATGTGGTACATTCGGACTTGTGGGGGCCATCCCCAATTGTTTCAAAAAATGGCTTTCGCTATTATGTGAATTTTGTGGATGAGTTTTCCAAATTCTCTTGGTTTTGTTTTCTTCATACTAAAGATGAGCTTGTCGATGTGTTTACAAAATTTAAAAGTCAAGTTGAGAATCTTTTTAGCTCGACTATCAAGATCCTTCAAACGGATGGTGGGACGGAATACAAGCCCATCTCACGCCTTTTCCCGCACATCGTTCATCAAGTCTCATGCCCATACACCCCTCAACAAAATGGGGTCGCCGAGCGCAAACACCGCCATATTGTGGAGCTAAGCATTGCCATTATTTCACACTCCTCCATTCCTTTGGAATATTGGGACCATGTGTTTCAAAGCGTGGTGTTCATTATCAACCGCCTACCACCTACCTCACCTCCTCATAAATCCCCCTTTACTCTCCTCTTCAACAAAAACCCCGATTACACCTTCTTTCGAGTAATTGGATGTCTTTGCTATCCTTTACTTCGACCATATACCTCCCACAAACTCCAATTTCGCTCACTCCCTTGTGTCTTTTTGGGGTATTCTCAAACTCAAAAGGGGTATAAGTGTCTTTGTTGAGATTTATTGTATGTTTATGTGTTGTTGGGTGTTTATGGGCCTAATTAGGGTTAGGCCCGTGTCATTATGAGATAATCTAGGATGAATCTAGGGTGAATCTAGGGTATTAATTGTAAGATTGCATTTTAAGGCTATATAAGCCCGAGTCATTAGTCAATAAAGAATAACTTTTGCTCATTTAACTATATGGTATCAGAGCCAGGTTAATTAGGGTTAGGGTTAGCTACAGAAAAAAAAAATCGTTACTGTAGCACTTCGCTACTGTAGCGCCATCTCACAGATCGCCTCTGGGCCAGCAAGGTCACCGCCAGGGCCAGGGCACCTGCTCCGCCAGGCCGCCGTCAGGCCGCCGCTGCCAGGCCGCTGCCTTCCTGGCGCCTTAAGCTGGCCGCCGTCTCCACTGTTGGTCCGATCTGACCCGCTGGTTCACACCCCTTCCTGGTGCCTTGACAGTACCCTCTTTCTCTCTTTTCTCTCTTCTCTCTTCTCTGGTCCTCTCTCTCTTTTCTCTTTTCTCTTCTCTGCTGGTCCGATTATGGTGATCAGTTGATTTAAAAAAAAAAAAAAAAAAGGAAAAAAAAGGAAAAGCAACCTCTCTTGATGAGATAGATCTAGAGGGGTTTTGTGATTTGATCGGGTTGTTTGAGCTCGAATCTTGATGAGATAAGATCAAGATCGGGTTAAAAGAAAGAGGAAGAGGTTAGAGGTGATGAGGATCGAGTCTTGAGGGTACAAGATCGGGTCTTGAGGAAGAAAATAGAGGATTTGAGATAAAACTGTGTGTGTAGATTGAGTTTGATCGATGGCTCATGAGGATTCAGGCAAGGAGGCCAAGAATCCAATGGAGGAGATTAGGGCAAAGCTGAGCGCCACTGAGCTCCAGATGCTGATGCGAGCGTTCAGTGCGGCTGCGTGTGAAAGCAGGATTGGGCTCCAGTCTGGTGCAGCAGGACTTCCAGGGGGGAAGTCAGCACTAGTGGCCTCCGATTCAGGTAACACAGAATACAGGAGCGAGATTCGGCAGTGCTACAAGTGCGGAGAGATAGGTCACCTGCGACAGACTTGTCCTAAGCCACCAAAGGAGAGAGATGCATGTGAGCGGGGACAGTCTGGGAGTCGCGGTCGCGGCAGTGGAGGTCACAGAGGTTGTGGAAGAGGGGGCTACCGGGCAAATCTGATGGTAGCAGAGGGCGAGAGTGAGGAGATACTGAAGAAGCAGAAAGCAACAGGTAATGGGTCGCCTTCACCCAGGGGTAACTTTGCTTGTTTTGCTCACTCGGCCACAGGTGTTTGTGATCCACTTGCTCTTGCCTCGATATCCACCACTAAATCAACAGAGTGGATAGTTGACTCTGGTGCATCCCGCCACGTGACTGGTGCTGCTAGAGAGTTTTCTTCCTATACTCACCTAACAGTCCCAGAGAGCATTCAAACAGCCGATGGTACGGCCCAGCCCGTGGTTGGTAAGGGTACTGTGAGATGTACTGATTCAGTGACTCTGACCAATGTGTTGCATGCTCCTTCCTTTCCCGTAAATCTGGTGTTCATTAGTGCTATTATTCGTGAGCAGAAATGCATCGTGACCTTTGATATTCCGAAGATGGTTTTTCAGGAGAAGAGGACAGGTCGGATACTTGGAACTGGCACATGGCGTGATGGGTTGTGGTACATGGACAGAAAAGGGATGGACACAGCGCTGGCATCTGTGGTCGATAAAGTGGGGGCAGGAGGATCTGGGATGAGTGTGGAGGATGAGTTGCTTCTGATTCATAGGCGGATGGGGCACCCTTCCTTCAGCCTACTGGAGCGTTTGTATCCATCGAAGTATGAGAAAGCTGATAAACAAAAACTTGTGTGTGATGGATGTGAGTTTGGGAAGCATACAAGGAGTTCGTATGTAAGCTCAGGAAGTAGGAGTTCTCATGCCTTTGATCTGGTACATTCCGACGTGTGGGGGCCTTGTCCCACAACTACGGTGAACGGATTTAGATACTTTGTTTCCTTCATTGATTGCTTTTCTCGTGTGACTTGGCTCTATCTGATGAAAAACAAGAGTGATGTGTTTGCTTGCTTCAAAGACTTTCACAAAGGGGTTCAGACTCAATATGGTGCAGTTGTGAAGGTATTGAGGTCTGACAATGGGACAAAGTACACCAATGGGGCGTTTGGGGAGTACTTGTCATCCCAGGGAATACAGCATCAAACCACTTGTCCGTACACACCAGAGCAAAATGGGGTAGCCGAACGGAAGAACAGGCATCTCCTTGAGGTGACCCGGAGTATGATGATGTCGATGAATGTACCAAAGTACTTGTGGGGACAAGCAGTCTTGACAGCAGCTTACTTGATCAATAGGATGCCCTCGCGAGTATTGAATTGGAAGTCTCCGATTGAGATGTTGAGAGGTAAGAAAGAAGATGTTCTTCCTCTAAAAATCTTTGACTGTGTGTGCTTCGTTCAAGACAACAGACCAAATGTGGGAAAACTGGATCCAAGGGCTGTGAAGTGTGTGTTCGTTGGGTACTCAGCTACTCAGAAGGGGTATGTTTGCTGGAGTCCTGTGGAGAGGAGGTTGTTTGTTAGTATGGATGTCACATTTAGAGAGCTTGAGCCATACTACTCCTCTCAAGTCGCATCGACCTTTGGGGACTCGCTCGATACAGGAGGTACGAGGCGAGAGGGGGAGGATAGCAGTAGTGGTGAGAGGAGGTTGGTGAGTGTGGGGGATATCCCTTGTCCGCTTGTCCCTCGTCCGCCGATTGTGGAGTCGACTGCTGGGAGTCGGTTGTGGTGCCGGAACGGATGGAACGGGTTGAACCCGAGAATGATGGAACTCAGGCTCAGGGGGAGCTGAGAGTGTACACGAGGAGAAGAAAGCAGAATGAGGGAACCGTGCCTACAATGCCACTTGTGCCAAGTCCCTTGTCCCTACCTCCTCCGACTCCTGAGACACCTACACCATCCACCTCAGACTCAGAGTACACAGGTGATATGATTCCTCTCCCTACTCCTCCCGCTCCTTTGTCGGTAAGGAGGACTTCTCGCAGCAATGCGGGAATTCCCCCTGATCGATATGGCTTTCCACATGATATCGCCCAGTTTGTCTCTTACTCTCACATATCACCGGTACATGGAGCATTCATTGCATCTTTGGACACTGTCTCTATCCCTAAGTGTTGGCAGGTGGCTAAGGAGGATCCAAAGTGGAAAGCTGCCATGCTAGAGGAACTTGGGGCTTTGGACAAGAACAAAACTTGAGAGCTTGTGTCACTACCACCAGGCAAGAAGGCAGTTGGTTGCAAGTGGGTCTTTACTGTGAAGCAAAACCCAGAGGGGCGGGTTGAGCGCTACAAGGCCTGATTGGTAGCAAAGGGGTGCAGTCAGATTTATGGCATCGACTATGATGAGACCTTTGCACCCATGGAGAAGATGAGCACAGTGCGGACACTGGTGTCCTTGGCAGCGAATGTGGGATGGAAGTTACACCAGCTCGATGTGAAGAATACCTTTCTCCATGGTGATTTGTTAGAGGAGGTGTACATGGAGGTACCACCAGGTTTTGGCATGAAACAGACAGTGGGTAAGGTGTGTAGGCTCAAGAAATCTCTTTATGGGCTAAAGCAGTCTCCTCGAGCCTGGTTTGACAGGTTTAGGAGAGCTATGGCAGGCATGGGGTATCGACAGACCAATGCAGACCATACAGTGTTCTTTAGGCGATGTGGAGTTCACACTACAATGCTTGCTTTGTATGTGGACGACATAATTATCACTGGTGATGATGAGAGTGAGATTGCTCAGCTGAAGGCAAGATTGGCAAGGAATTTGAAGTAAAAGACTTGGGGCAACTGAGATACTTTCTTGGGATTGAGATAGCTCGTGGTGCAGAGGGGATTGTGTTATCTCAAAGAAAGTATGTGCTAGATTTGCTTACAGAGACAGGTATGCTGGGGTGCAAGCCTGCGACTACTCCCATTGACCAGAAGTCCAAGCTGGGTGCTGAGGCAGGAGAGCCAGTTGATAGAGAGAGGTACCAGAGATTGGTGGGCCGCTTGATCTATCTGAGCCACACTCGTCCCGACATATCCTTTGCTGTGAGTGTGGTGAGCCGCTATATGCATGACCCTAGAGAGGGTCACATGGATGCTGTGTACCAGATTCTGAGGTACCTGAAGAGTGCACCAGGAAAGGGGTTGATTTTCAGGAAGAATGGGCACTTGAACATTGAGGGCTATTGTGATTCAGACTGGGCTAGTTGTGCTGATGACAGGAAGTCCACGTCTAGATATTGCATGTTTGTAGGAGGCAATCTGGTCTCCTGGAAGAGCAAGAAGCAGACAGTGGTTGCACGATCCACGGCCGAGGCAGAGTACAGGGCCATGGCCTTAGGCGTGGCAGAGATGTTGTGGTTGAGAGCCTTGCTGGTGGAGCTCAAGATGGACCAAGGGGCCCAAATGAAGTTGTGGTGCGATAACAAGTCAGCCATCAGTATCGCCAACAACCCAGTGCAGCATGATAGAACCAAGCATATCGAGATCGATAGGTTCTTCATCAAGGAGAAGTTGAACAGTGGACTCCTGGAGTTAAGCCATGTTGCAACTAAAGACCAAGCAGCAGATTGTCTGACGAAAGGACTAAATTCGTTGGACTTAGCGAGAGGATGTGACAAAATGGGCTTAGTGGATATCTTTCGCCCATCTTGAGGGGGAGTGTTGAGATTTATTGTATGTTTATGTATTGTTGGGTGTTTATGGGCCTAATTAGGGTTAGGCCCGTGTCATTATGAGATAATCTAGGATGAATCTAGGGTGAACCTAGGGTATTAATTGTAAGATTGCATTGTAAGGCTATATAAGCCCGAGTCATTAGTCAATAAAGAATAACTTTTGCTCATTTAACTATAGTCTTCATATCCCGACTAGCAAAATCTACATTAGCCGCAATGTTCGTTTTGATGAAACAAAATTTCCCTTTGCCTTACCTTCACCCTCTGCCTCAGTTCGGCCTTCTCCTGAGTGGCAACAAGCTTCGGTTCTGCCTTTGCTAAAATCCACTACCAATGATTCGGGCTTCAACAGTTCAAGTCCGAAATCACCTTTACTGGACCTTCCCTCCTCTACTCGGCCCAGTCTCCCAATACCCTCTTCATCGGCCTAGTCTCCAAATCAGCTGCAGCCTCTCTCCTCTCGGCCCATTCCTCATAGGCCCTCTATTCAGCCGTAGCCCCCTTCCTCTCACTTACCACTGGCGCAGCCCACTCCTCAATTGCCACTGGACCGAACCTCCTCTCCTATTAAAGTGTACAGTAGGCGACCTCCTACTTCTTCAGTTTGGCATGCACCTCTTGTCTCCAGTACTCCCTCTCCTGCTACTATTCCAGAACCGGTTCACTCACGGTCTACTCACCCAATGACAACCCGTCATCGAGCTAGCCTTCTCAAATCAACCTCTAATCATGAGACTCTTCTCACTACAAAGCATCCCCTTCCTTCTTCTTCTTCTTCGTGTGATGAGCCAACTTCCTTCACCATGGCAAACACAAAACCCGAATGGCGTGAAGCTATGTCTCATGAGCTAAATGCTCTTGCCAAAAATGCCACTTGGATTCTTGTTCCGCCTACACCCGACCAAAATGTCATTGGATGCAAGTGGATTTTTAAAATCAAACGGAAGGCGGATGGTTCCATTGAGCGTTATAAAGCTTGTCTTGTTGCCAAGGGCTACAACCAAGAGGCCGGCCTTGACTATCATGAGACTTTTAGCCCCGTTGTCAAACCCACCACAATTCGAGTGGTTCTTTCTCTTGCCACCTCGCGCCATTGGCCGATTCGCCAATTGGATGTCAATAATGCGTTTCTACATGGTGATCTTGAGGAACAAGTTTTTATGTCACAACCACCGGGCTTTGCGGATTCTTCCTTCCCGAATCATGTTTGTCTTCTCAAAAAGGCTC
Source organism: Carex parvula (assembly GCA_025461045.1). NCBI lineage: Eukaryota > Viridiplantae > Streptophyta > Magnoliopsida > Poales > Cyperaceae > Carex > Carex parvula. Next base: position 432,541 of record JAJGRW010000727.1, read on the forward strand.
TCTATGGCCTCAAGCAAGCTCCTCGGGCATGGTTTCACAAGTTGGCTTCCGTGCTTACCTCACTTGCCTTCAAGGCTTCGCAATCGGATTCCTCACTCTTCATCCGTGGTGATTCTTCTTCGATTACCATTGTGTTGATCTATGTTGACGACATTATTGTGACAGGATCCGATGCCTCTCTCGTGACATCTCTCATTTCCTCTCTTGCCTCCCAATTCTCTCTCAAAGATCTTGGTCTCTTACATTTCTTTTTGGGTATCCAAGTCCATTCTCACTCCGATGGTATTGTTCTCTCCTCAACCTCAATACCTTCGAGATCTTCTTGTTCGCTCCAAAATGGATGGTGCCAAGCCTTGCTCCACTCCCTTCTCTCCTGGTGATCCTCTCTCGAAATTTGATAGCAATCCGATGGCTGATCCTCACATGTATCGTAGCATTGTTGGAGCTCTCCAATATGCCACCATTACAAGACCTGATATTTCCTATGCGGTCAACAAAGCCTCTCAATTCATGCACTCCCCAACTGACGAGCATTGGAATGCCGTAAAGCGAATCCTGCGATATCTCAAAGGCACCTTATCCCTTGGCCTTCACGTGAGTGCTCATTCTTCCTTTGAGCTTCATGCTTATTCCGATGCGGATTGGGCTGGATGCCCGGATGACCGTCGCTCGACCTCGGGATTTTGCGTGTTCCTTGGTTCTAATTTGCTTTCGTGGGGTTCTAAAAAGCAAACCACGGTTTCTAAGTCAAGCACTGAAGCCGAATATAGGAGCATGGCTGGGGCTTGCACCGAGTTGGTGTGGCTTCAACAACTTCTTCGTGAGCTTCATGTTCCAATTCCCTCCAATCCGGTCCTTTGGTGTGACAATCTAGGAGCCACATTCCTTGCCTCTAACCCGGTTTTTCATGCCCGAACGAAGCATATCGAGATTGACTTCCATTTTGTTCGAGAAAAGGTGGCCAACAAGCAATTGGATGTTCGTTTCATTTCCACAAAGGATCAACTCGCTGATCTGTTTACAAAATCATTGTCTTCTACTCGACTGGCATTTCTTCGAGGCAAGCTGACCCTTCATTCCTCTTCTGGCTCAGCTTGAGGGGGGGTATTAGGCACACCAGTTAGTTAGAAGGATAGATTAGTGTAACAGATTGTTAGTTACATTAGTGTTTCCTGTTGTATTACTGCACAGCTGATATAGATTTAGCCGATTGGTTATATATACCAAGTCAAGTGTAACATTCAAGGTTTAATGAAATCACAGAATTCATTCTACAAAATCTCTCCTTATCTCTCTCTCTCTCTCTCTCTGATTCCTATCAATTGTGTAGGACGTGTTGTCTTAAGCTCAACTAGACTATCCACCAGTGTATTCACCAATTGGTATGTTCCCATATTTATCCACTTTAACTCAAACCTCAATTTCATCTAGATTCTTGCTCTGTAATAATGCGCTCTTGATCGAGTTGCTTCCTTGGTCACATTTATACTGGATGTTTAAGGAAGAAAAGAGAATAGAGAGACTTTTTAATAAAAATGCAACAGATTTACTACAGTCTATCAAACACCCTGCATGGTCAGGATGCAATCCAAATCACTACTAACCATTAGCAGAGAATATGACCCTGATGACAAAATGACGGTCAAAAGAAGGATGACTTGGCAACATGTCTTTGTTTGTAGATTGCCCTGAACCAAACTTCACCTGTAACCTTCTTTGATTATGTCAGAATCTTATTTTGCCAAGTGGTCCGGATTTTCCAAGCTGATCTGAACCAGCCATCAGAATCTAGCAAGCCATTTATGGAACAAGGGCCAAGACATGTTCAGATTTCTTGGAAAACGATCAAGACCAAACCCACTATAACTTGTAGTATACTAATATCGTATTGTAGTATCTAGAGCATTGTTTAACCTAGTGTCAATATTTATCAGGTATCATTAATATTACAACAAGTTTGTTGTTGGACAAACCAAGTGAATATACCAAATTCTGAATACAAGTTCATAACAGCTCTGATGCTTAGCTGGATTTATTGAATAGTTAGGTATTATACATTCTTAAAATATATTCATGTTGAAAATATTTTGGTCTGCAAGATTCCAATAATGTTGACACACAAGTTCTCATCATAATTGAGAACTTCATTTGAAATGTTCCACAAGAAGCAACCACAGAAATGATAAGTGACTTTGATGTTCACTTTCCACGAGAATGAATTAGACAATGTTGACATATTGCACCATCATTATAAACAGACATCATTTCTCTCTGAAGAGAGAAAAATTCAAAAAAAAACCAAGTACCTTATCATTAGTGTTTCCACATAAAACAAGCTTCTTCAAACAAGCTTCTTCAAATTAGGGGCTAAGATGTCACTGACCTCATTAGAATGACAGATCTTACAAAAATCGCGAAGGAACAAAGTTATCAGGTTGAAGAAAGTAGGGCATGTACGCAATTTTATTGCAAACAGAGCCTGTATTTAAAAGAAATAGGCTTAAGATATTACAGCATAAAATTAAAGGGATCGTACTAGCATGATGTACTAAATCCCAGATACCATACCTATCATGTTTCATACAGGGATCGTACTAGCACGTATTAGATACTAGTGAAAACAATACCAGTAGTCAACAAAAACCCTTGGCCTATATATATCACAGAATCCTTGAGATTTTATCAACAATATAAATCATTTACCATAATTGTGCACCCAGATAGCTCAAGATTTTGAACATTGGCAACATGTAGAAGATTACATAATTACTTACAAACTTATACAGTTGTTACATTAATAGTTGAGCAAACAGCAGATTGAAAGAAAAAAAAGGATAAACTTAATTACTGTTTCTTTGCTTGAAATTCCCGACATCTGTGAAGTACCCTATGCTTCACAGTTGTCAACTTACCGACTAAGTGCTGTGTCATTTTTTTGTTGGACCTCATACTAGGCATAATAACCCCAAAAGAATAATGCAAAGTCAGACATACCAATTATCTTACTAGAATAATAATGCAAAGCAAGCTGTTACGCCTAATGTTGTCGAGTTATCCAACTAGAATCACAGAAAATGGTTCAAGAACAACTTATCTGGCACAAATTGTCTGAATTACAAATTTACCCTCTTTGACTTGCAGTCCAAATCTCCCTCCCGTGCTTGTCAGTTGTCAAGTTCCCAAGCTAGCACCATTTGTAGTTGAAACTGAAATTAAGTAAAAACATCACTATGTAGACTCCTTGGCATCAAATTCCTGCTCAATAGCCCACTTGTGGGCATGACTCGAAGAAAATCACTATGTGGACTCACGGGCGAGGGCATGTCTGTGCTGGTATTCAAACATCATTGGTTGCCAAAAGAAATTTTTTGACTTACCTTGCAAACAAACAAACAAAATAAACTAGTTAAGGCCTCATTGTACCATTCAAGGTAAAATCAAATGGAGGTCAACAGTACAAGTTAGCAAATTATGTACTATACTTTTAGGTTCAATTTGTTATTTCAACATGTATGGGGGGTCAACATATTTAATTATTTAAATTGTTTGGGCAGTTCTGAAATTTTTATAATTTGTGCTACAAATGTAAAAGAACATCATGCAATATTAATTAAGTTTCAAAAAATAAAAATTGGGGTCAATTGAACCACATACCACAAATTGGGGGCAATTCTGATTGGACCAGCTTGAGGCGGCCATATGTAGGCACCCAGCCCAAGTCCTTCTAAGTTATTTGCTCACTACTTTTGACCTAGTTACCTACCTGTCAAATGGCTTCAAAGGAAATAACAAGAGGGAAGAATACAACAAAGTACAAGGCAATTTCAATAAAAGGACTTATGAAACCTACACTATACTCTGTTTTGGCAGGGCAGCAGTTGATCTGCACGGGGTTTAATTGGGGCTTAATGTACTGCCCTTACTTAGATCTATATAGATTATTGCTTTGTATCAGTTTATTTGCAGATTTAATTAGACACAGCATGTCATGGCTCGACAGGCAAACATAGAAACAAAAAAAGGTCTATATCATTCTGTGCAATTGCATCCATACACCCAGCCAGTTCTAATTTGATTTGTACTAATTTTGTAGTTAACTAAGCTTGTGATTCAAATAAAAAACTGATAGCTATGCCAACAACTAGAAAAACAAAAGGGAGGACAAATTTCACCACTGTTTTTTCTAGTCCAAATCTTCACTGCTTCCCAACCATAGTTTTCTCAAGCAAGTGTGGCCCCTGTTTTAGTCCAAACAGATATTCGGTAACTCATCATTACTTAACAAACAATAGGAATGTTCTAGTACATGGAATGTGCTTCAATGGGAAGGTTATCTTAAGAAAATAAATGAATGCATAAAGAAAAACTTATCTTGAAATTTTTTTTTCAGAATCACATTAGGCCCAATTCTCCTCGCCTAGCACAACTTCTCCCCTGGCAGCCTCACTTGACAAAGTCAATCCGTACAAGAGCTGTATGAGCGAAGGAAGGCAAGGACACATTCTGTAAGAACATAATTTAAAAAGAGAACTTGGCAACATTCAAAACTGAAAGTAATGTAACAGCAAGTACATTAACCTACTTGTTTACAATACAAGAATATAAAGGATCAAAACAGAACTGCAAACGAATCAAGGATTCAATCTGCTCACATTTTCTTTGCTTGAAATCCCCAACATCTGTGAAGTTCCCTAGCTTCACAGTTGTCAACTTACCGACTAAGTGCTGTGTCATTTTTCGTTGGAACTCATACTAAGTATAATAACAACAAAAGAATAATGCACAGCAAGCTGTTACGCCTAACGTTGCCCAGTTATCCAACTAGAATGAAAGAAAATGGTTCGAGAACAACTTATCTGGCAAAAATTGTCCGAATTGCAAATTTCATCTCTTTCTCTTGCAGTCCAAATCTCCCTCCCGTGGTTGTCAGTTGTCAAGTAACCAAGCCAATATAGCACCATTTGTTGTTGAAACTGAAATGAAGTAAAACATCATTACTAACAAACAAGGAAAGTTACTATTGAAGTTACCAAGTACAGCACAGAGGTGAATATCTTACTTGTACGAAAGAAAATAAAAAAACAAAGGAACTAACCATGCAAAACCTATCCGATTGCAATCGGATCTCCAATGGCATCAAATTCCTGCTCAATTGCCCACTTGTAGGCATGGCTCAAAGAAATCACTATGTCGACTCACGGGCGAGGGCATGTCTGTGCTGGTACTCAAACATCATTGGTCGCCAAAAGAAATTTTTGACATACCTTGCAAACAAACAAACAAACAGAAACTACTCAAGGCCTCGTTGTAAGATTCAAGGTAAAATTAAATGGATGTCAACCGTACAAGTCCGCAAATTATGTACTATATTTTTAGGTTCAATTTGTTATTTCAACATGTATGGTCGGCATATTTAATTATTTAAATTGTTTGGGCAATTCTGAAAATTTTATAATTTGTGCTACAAATGTAAAAGAACATCATGCTATATTAATTAAGTTTCAAAAAATTAAAATTGGGGTCAACTGAACCTACTACATTGTGGGCAATTCTGTTTGGACCAGCTAGAGGCGGCCATAAGTAGGCGACTAGCCCAAGTCCTTAGTTATTTGATCACTACTTTTGACCTTGTTACCTAACTGTCAACAGCTTCAAAGGAAATAACAAGAGGGAAGAATACAACAAAGTACAAGGCAATTTCAATAAGGGGCAATTGGTTATATACCCATCAAAACTTTTGAAATTGGGTATATACCCATATCCCATTCAAAAATCCACTCAAATTTGAATGGGATATGGGTATATACCCAATTTCAAAAGTTTTGATGGGTATATACCCAATTATGCCTTTCAATAAAAGGACTTACATAACCTCTACTAAACTCTGTTCTGGCAGGGCAGCAGTTGATCTGCACGGGGTTTAATTGGGGCTTAATGTACTAACCTAACATAGATCTTTTTCGATTTTTGCTTTGTATCAGTTTATTTGCAGATTTAATTAGACACCGCATGTCATGGATCGACAGGCAAACATAGAAACAACAAAAGTAGGTCTAATTCAGTGCAATTGCATCCATACACCCTGCCAGTTCTAATTTCATTGTACTAAGCTTATGATTCAAATAAAAACTGATAGTTACGCCAACAACTAGAAAAACAAAAGGGAGGACAAATTTCACCACTGTTTTTTCTAGTCCAAATCTTCACTGCTTCCAAACAGATATTCGGTAACTCTTCATTACTAAACAAATAATAGAAGTGTACATGGAATTCACCTTTTTCATGCACAGAAGACTCTTGTGCTTCAATGGTATCTCAAAAGAAATGAATGCCAAAAGAAAAATTTATCTTGAAATTTTTTTCAGCATCACATTAGGCCCAACTCTCCTCGCCTAGCACAACTTCTCCCTTGGCAGCCTCACTTGACAAAGTCAATCCGTACAAGAGCTGTATGACCGAAGGAAGGCAAGGACACATTCTGTAAGAACATAATTTAAAAATAGAACTAGGCAACATTCAAAACTGAAAGTAATGTAACGGCAAGGATCAAAACAGAATCAAGGATCAAAACGAATTGCAGCAGTGGTTAGTATGCAAACGAATCCAGGATTCAATCTGCTCACATTTTTCGCTCAGTTCCAAACTTATACAGTCGTTACATTTCGGCTGTGTCATTTTTTCGTTGGAACTCATACTAAGTATAATAACAGCAAAAGAATAATGTGTCAGACGTACCAATTATCTTACTAGAATAATAATGCACAGCAAGCTGTTACGCCTAATGTTGCCCAGTTATCCAACTAGAATGAAAGAAAATGGTTCAAGAATAACTTATCTGGCAAGAATTGTCTGAATTACAGATTTCATCTCTTTCTCTTGCAGTCCAAATCTCCCTCCCGTGCTAGTCAGTTGTCAAGTTCCCAAGTCAATATAGCACCATTTGTAGTTGAAACTGAAATTAAGTAAAATATCATTACTAACAAACAAGGCAAGTTTCTATTGAAGTTACCAAGTACATGCACAGAAGCGATTATCTTACTTGTACGAAAAAAAATAGAAAAACAAAGGAACTTACCATGCAAAACCTATCCGATTGCAATCGGATCTCCAATTGCATCAAATTCCAGCCCAAGAGCCCACTTGTAGGAATGACTCGAAGAAAATCATTATGTGGACTCACGGGCGAGGGCATGTCTGTGCTGGTATTCAAACATCATTGGTTGCCAAAAGAAATTTTTTGACTTACCTTGCTAACAAACAAACAAACAGAAACTAGTTAAGGCTTCGTTGTACGATTCAAGGTAAATTAAATGGAGGTCAACCGTACAAGTCTGCAAATTATGTACTATATTTTAGGTTCAATTTGCTATTTCAACATGTATGGGGGTCAGCATATTTAATTATTTAAATTGTTTGGGCAATTCCGAAAATTTTATAATTTGGGCTACAAATGTAAAACAAAATCATGCAATATTAATTAAGTTTCAAAAAATAAAAATTGGGGTCAATTGAACCACGCTACAAATTGGGGGCAATTCTGCTTGGACCAGCTAGAGGCGGCCATATGTAGGCGCCTAGCCCAAGTCCTTCATTATTGCTCACTACTTTTGACCTTGTTACCTAACTGTCAACAGCTTCAAAGGAAATTACAAGAGGGGAAGAATACAACAATGTACAAGGCAATTTCAATAAAAGGACTTACATAACCTACACAATACTCTGTTCTGGCCGGGCACTAGTGGATCTGCACGGGGTTAATTGGGGCTTAATGTACTGACCTTACTTAGATCTTTTTAGATTTTTGTTTTGTATCAGTTTATTTGCAGATTTAATTAGACACTGCATGTCATGGCTCGAGAGGCAAACATAGAAACAAAAAAAGTAGGTCAATTGCATCCATACACCCTGCCAGTTCTAATTTGATTTGTACTAGCTTTGTAGTTACCTAAGCTTGTGATTCAAATAAAAAACTGATACTTATGCCAACAACTAGAAAAACAAAAGGGAGGACAAATTTCACCACAGTGTTTTAGTCCAAACTGATATTAGGTACTCATCATTACTAAACAAATAAAAGAAGTGTAGATGGAATTCACCTTGTACATCCACAGAACATGCTTGTGCTTCAATGGGAAGGTTATCTGAAGAAAGGACTAACATGACCTACACTATACTTTGTTCTGGCAGGGCAGCAGTTGAGCTGCACGGGGTTTGATTGGGGCTTAATGTACTGACCTTAGTAAGATTTTTGCTTTGTATCAGTTTATTTGCAGACTTAATTGAACACCGGATATCAAGGCTTGCCAGGCAAACATAGAAACAAAAAAATTAGGTCTCTATCATTCTGTGCAATTGCATCCATACACCCTGCCAGTTCTAATTTGATTTGTACTAATTTTGTAGTTACCTAAGCTTGTGATTGAAATAAGACTGATAGTTATGCCAACAACTAGAAAAACAAAAGGGAGGACAAATTTCACCACTGTTTTTTGTAGTCCAAATCTTCACTGCTTCCCAACCATCGTGTTGTCGAGCAAGTGTTGCCCCTGTTTTAGTCCAAACAGATATTAGGTAACTCATCATTACTAAACAAATAATAGAAGTCTACATGGAATTCACCTTGTTCATGCACAGAAGACGCTTGTGCTTTAATGGTAATATTATCTTACGAAAAGAAATGAATGCATAAAGAAAAACTTATCTTCAAATTTTTTCACAATCACATTAGGCCCAACTCTCCTCGCCTAGCACAACTTCTGCCTTGGAAGCCTCACTTGACAAAGTCAATCCGTACAAGAGCTGTATGACCGAAGCAAGGCAAGGAAACATTCTGTAAGAACATAATTTAAATAGAGAACTTGGCAACATTTAAAAATGAAAGTAATGTAACAGCAAGTATGGAGTATTTGGCACATTAACCTACTTGTTTACACAATACGTGACTATAAAAGATCAAAACAGAATTGCAGCAGTGGTTAGTATGCAAACGAATCAAGGATTCAATCTGCTCACATTTTTCGCTCAGTTACAAAACTTATACAATGGTTCAAGAACAACTTATCTGGCAAAAATTGTCTGAATTACAAATTTCATCTCTCTCTCTTGCAGTCCAAATCTCCCTCCCGTGCTTGTCAGTTGTCAAGTTCCCAAGCCAATTTAGCACCAGTTGTAGTTGAAACTGAAATTAAGTAAAACATCATTAATAACAAACAAGGAAAGTTTCTATTGAAGTTACCAACAACATGCACAGAAGCGATTATCTTACTTGTATGACAGAAATTAAAAAAACACAAAGGAACTTACCATGCAAAGCCTATCCGATTGTAATTGGATCTCCAGTGGCATCAAATTCCTGCTCAATGCCCACTTGTGGGCATGACTCGAAGAAAATCACTATGTGGACTCACGGGCGAGGGCATGTCTGTGCTGGTATTCAAACATCATTGGTTGCCAAAAGAAATTTTTTGACTTACCTTGCAAACAAACAAACAAAAAGAAACTAGTTAAGGCCTCGTTGTACAATCCAAGGTAAAATCAAATGGAGGTCAACCGTACAAATCTGCAAATCATGTACCATACTTTTAGGTTCAATTTGTTAACATATTTACTTATTTAAATTGTTTGGGCAATTTTGAAATTATTATAATTTGTGCTACAAATGTAAAAGAACATCATGCAATATTAATTAAGTTTCAAAAAATAAAAATTGGGGTCAATTGAACCACATACCACAAATTCTGTTTGGACCTGCTTGAGGCAGCCATATGTAGGCGCCCAGACCAAGTCCTTAAAAGTTATTTGCTCACTACTTTTGACCTTGTTAACTAACTGTCAACACCTTAAAAGGAAATAACAAGAGGGGAAGAATACAACAATGTACAAAGCAATTTCAAGAAAAGGACTTACATAACCTACACTATACTCTGTTCTGGCAGGGCAGCAGTTGAGCTGCACAGGGTTTGATTGGGCCTTAATGTACTGGCCTTAGTTAGATTTTTACTTTGTATCAGTTTATTTGCAGATTTAATTGAACACCGCATGTCACGGCTCGCCAGGCAAACATAGAAAAAAAATAATTAGGTCTCTATCATTCTGTGCAATTGCATCCATACACCCTGCCAGTTCTAATTTGATTTGTACTAATTTTATAGTTACCTAAGCTTGTTATTCAAATAAAAAACTCATAGTCCAACAACAAGAAAAACAAAAAGGGAGGACAAATTTCACCACAGTTTTTTGTAGTCCAAATCTTCACTGCTTCCCAACCATCGTGTTGTCGAGCAAGTGTTGCCCCTGTTTTAGTCCAAACAGATATTAGGTAGTCTCATCATTACTAAACAAATAATAGAAGTCTACATGGAATTCACCTTGTTCATGCAGACGCTTGTGCTTTAATTGTAAGATTATCTTAAGAAAAGAAATGAATGCATAAAGAAAATCTCATCTTCAAATTTTTTCAGAATCACATTAGGCCCAACTCTCCTCGCCTAGCACAACTTCTCCCTTGGCAGCCCCACTTGACAAAGTCAATCCGTACAAGAGCTGTATGACCGAAGCAAGGCAAGGAAACAATCTGTAAGAACATAATTTAAATAGAAAACTTGGCAACATTCAAAAATAAAAGTAATGTAACAGCAAGTATGGAGTATTTGGCACATTAACCTAATTGTTTACACAATACATGAGTATAAAGGATCAAAACATAATTGCAGCAGTGGTTAGTATGCAAACGAATCAAGGATTCAATCTGCTCACATTTTTCGCTCAGTTACAAACTTATACAGTTGTTACATATCGGTTGTAATAGTTGAGCAAACAGCAGCTTGAAAGGAAAAAAAAAAAAAGGATAAACGTAATTACTGTTTCTTTGCTTGAAATCCCCAACATCTGTGAAGTACCCTATGCTTCACAGTTGTCAACTTACCGACTAAGTGCTGTGTCATTTTTCTGCTGGAACTCATACTAGGTCTAATAACCGCAATAGAATAATGCAAAGTAAGACATACCAATTATCTTACTAGAATAATAATGCACAGCAAGCTGTTACACTTAATGTTCTCGAGTTATCTAACTAGAATGAAAGAAAATGGTTCAAGAACAACTTATCTGGCAAAAATTGTCCGAATTACAAATTTCATCTCTCTCTTGCAGTCCAAATCTCCCTCCCGTGCTTGTCAGCTGTCAAGTTCCCAAGCCAATATAGCACCAGTTGTAGTTGAAACTGAAATTAAGTAAAACATCATTAATAACAAACAAGGAAAGTTTCTATTGAAGTTACCAACTACATATGCACAGAAGCGATTATCTTACTTGTACGACAGAAATTAAAAAAACACAAAGGAACTTACCATGCAAAGCCGATCCGATTGCAATTGGATCTCCAATGGCATCAAATTCCTGCTCAATAGCCCACTTGTGGGCATGACTCGAAGAAAATCACTATGTGGACTCACGGGCGAGGGCATGTCTCTGCTGGTATTCAAACATCGTTGGTTGCCAAAAGAAATTTTTTGACTTACCTTGCAAACAAACAAACAAAAAGAAACTAGTTAAGGCCTCGTTGTACCATTCAAGGCTAAAATTAGATGGAGGTCAACCGTACAAGTCTGCAAATTATGTACTATACTTTTAGGTTCAATTTGCTATTTCAACATGTATGGGGGGTCAACATATTTAATTATTTAAATTGTTTGGGCAATTCTGAAATTTTTATAATTTGTGCTACAAATGTAAAAGAACATCATGCAATATTAATTAAGTTTCAAAAAATAAAAATTGGGGTCAATTGAACAACACATACCACAAATTCTGTATGGGGGGAATTCTGTTTGGACTTGCTTGAGGCAGCCATATGTAGGCGCCCAGACCAAGTCATTATAAGTATTTGCTCACTACTTTTGACCTTGTTAACTAACTGTCAACACCTTAAAAGGAAATAACAAGAGGGGAAGAATACAACAATGTACAAAGCAATTTCAATAAAAGGACTGACATAACCTACAATATACTCTGTTCTGGCAAGGCAGCAGTTGAGCTGCACGAGGTTTGATTGGGGCTTAATGTACTGACCTTAGTTAGATTTTTGCTTTGTATCAGTTTATTTGCAGATTTAATTGAACACCGCATGTCACGGCTCGCCAGGCAAACATAGAAACAAAATAATTACGTCTGTATCATTCTGTGCAATTGCATCCATACACCCTGCCAGTTCTAATTTGATTTGTACTAATTTTGTAGTTACCTAATCTTGTGATTCAAATAAAAAACTGATAGTTATGCCAACAACTAGAAAAACAAAAAGGGAGGACAAATTTCACCACTGTTTTTTGTAGTCCAAATCTTCACTGCTTCCCAACCATCGTGTTATCGGGCAAGTGTTGCCCCTGTTTTAGTCCAAACAGATATTAGGTAACTCAACATTACTAAACAAATAATAGAAGTCTACATGGAATTCACCTTGTTCATGCACACAAGACGCTTGTGCTTTAATGGTAAGATTATCTTAAGAAAAGAAATGAATGCATAAAGAAAAACCTATCTTCAAATTTTTTCAGAATCACATTAGGCCAAACTCTCCTCGCCTAGCACAACTTCTCCCTCGGCAGCCTCACTTGACAAAGTCAATCCGTACAAGAGCTGTATGACCGAAGCAAGGCATGGAAACATTCTGTAAGAACATAATTTAAATAGAGACCTTGACAACATTCAAAAATGAAAGTGATGTATCAGCAAGTATGGAGTATTTGGCACATTAACCTACTTGTTTACACAATACATGAGTATAAAGGATCAAAACATAATAGCAGCAGTGGTCAGTATGCAAACGAATCAAGGATTCGAATTTTTCGCTCAGTTACAAACTGATACAGTTGTTACATTTCGGTTCTAATAGTTGAGCGAACAGCAGCTTGAAAGGAAAAAAAAAAGGATAAATGTAATTACTTTTTCTTTGCTTGAAATCCCCAACATCTGTGAAGTACCCTATGCTTCACAGTTGTCAACTTACCGACTAAGCGCTGTGTCATTTTTCCGCTGGAACTCATACTAGGTATAATAACCGCAAAAGAAAAATGCAAAGTAAGACATACCAATTATCTTACTAGAATAATAATGCACAGCAAGCTGTTACGCTTAATGTTCTCGAGTTATCTAACTAAAATGAAAGAAAATGGTTCAAGAACAACTTATCTGGCAAAAATTGTCTGAATTACAAATTTCATCTCTCTCTCTCTTGCAGTCCAAATCTCCCTCCCGTGCTTGTCAGTTGTCAAGTTCCCAAGCCAATATAGCACCATTTGTTGTTGAAACTGAAATGAAGTAAAACATCATTAATAACAAACAAGGAAAGTTTCTATTGAAGTTACCAACTACATATGCACAGAAGCGATTATCTTACTTGTACGACAGAAATTAAAAAAACACAAAGGAACTTACCAAGCAAAGCCGATCCGATTGCAATTGGATCTCCAATGGCATCAAATTCCTGCTCAATAGCCCACTTGTGGGCATGACTCGAAGAAAATCACTATGTGGACTCACGGGCGAGGGCATGTCTCTGCTGGTATTCAAACATCGTTGGTTGCCAAAAGAAATTTTTTGACTTACCTTGCAAACAAACAAACAAAAAGAAACTAGTTAAGGCCTCGTTGTACCATTCAAGGCAAAAATTAAATGGAGGTCAACCGTACAAGTCTGCAAATTATGTACTATACTTTTAGGTTCAATTTGCTATTTCAACATGTATGGGGGGTCAACATATTTAATTATTTAAATTGTTTGGGCAATTCTGAAATTTTTATAATTTGTGCTACAAATGTAGAAGAACATCATGCAATATTAATTAAGTTTCAAAAAATAAAAATTGGGGTCAATTGAACAACACATACCACAAATTATGTATGGGGGGAATTCTGTTTGGACTTGCTTGAGGCAGCCATATGTAGGCGCCCAGACCAAGTCATTATAAGTATTTGCTCACTACTTTTGACCTTGTTAACTAACTGTCAACAGCTTAAAAGGAAATAACAAGAGGGGAAGAATACAACAATGTACAAGGCAATTTCAATAGAAGGACTTGCGTAACCTACACTATACTCTGTTCTGGCAGGGCAGCAGTTGAGCTGCACGGGGTTTGATTGGGGCTTAATCTACTGACCTTAGTTAGATTTTTGCTTTGTATCAGTTTATTTGCAGACTTAATTGAACACCGCATGTCATGGCTCGCCAGGCAAACATAGAAACAAAAAAATTAGGTCTATGTCATTCTGTGCAATTGCATCCATACACCCTGCCAGTTCTAATTTGATTTGTACTAATTTTGTAGTTACCTAATCTTGTGATTCAATAAAAAACTGATAGTTATGCCAACAACATGAAAAACAAAAAGGGAGGACAAATTTCACCACTGTTTTTTGTACACCAAATCTTCACTGCTTCCCAACCATCGTGCTGTCGAGCAAGTGTTGCCCCAGTTTTAGTCCTAACAGATATTAGGCAATTCAACATTACTAAACAAATAATAGAATTCTACATCGAATTCACCTTGTTCATGCACAGAAGACGCTTGTGCTTTAAAGGTAAGATTATCTTAAGAAAAGAAATGAAGGCATAGAGAAAAACTTATCTTCAAATTTTTTCAGAATCACATTAGGCCAAACTCTCCTCGCCTAGCGCAACTTCTCCCTTGGCAGCCTCACATCACAAAGTCAATCCGTACAAGAGCTGTATGACCGAAGCAAGGCAAGGAAACATTCTGTAAGAACATAATTTAAATAGAAAACTTGGCAACATTCAAAAATGAAAGTAACGTAATAGCAAGTATGGAATATTTGGCACATTAACCTACTTGTTTACACAATACATGAATATAAAGGATCAAAATAGAATTGCAGCAGTGGTCAGTATGCAAACGAATCAAGGATTCAATCTGCTCACATTTTTCGCTCAGTTACAAACTTATATAGTTGTTACATTTCGGTTGTAATAGTTGAGCAAACAGCAGCTTCGAAGGAAAAAAAAAAAGGATAAATGTAATTACTGTTTCTTTGCTTGAAATCCCCAACATCTGTGAAGTACCCTATGCTTCACAGTTGTCAACTTACCGACTAAGTGCTGTGTCATTTTTCCGCTGGAACTCATATTAGGTATAATAACCGCAAAAGAAAAATGCAAAGTAAGACATACCAATTATCTTACTAGAATAATAATGCACAGCAAGCTGTTACGCTTAATGTTCTCGAGTTATCTAACTAGAATGAAAGAAAAGGTTCAAGAACAACTTATCTGGCAAAAATTGCCTGAATTACAAATTTCATCTCTCTCTCTTGCAGTCCAAATCTCCCCCCCGTGCTTGTCAGTTGTCAAGTTCCAAGCCAATATAGCACCACTTGTAGTTGAAACTGAAATTAAGTAAAACATCATTAATAACAAACAAGGAAAGTTTCTACTGAAGTTACCAACTACATGCACAGAAGCGATTATCTTACTTGTACGACAGAAATTAAAAAAACACAAAGGAACTTACCATGCAAAGCCTACCCGATTGCAATTGGATCTCCAATGGCACCAAATTCCTGCTCAATAGCCCACTTGTGGGCATGACTCGAAGAAAATCACTATGTGGACTCACGGGCGAGGCAAGTCTGTGCTGGTATTCAAACATCATTGGTTGCCAAAATAAATTTTTTGACTTACCTTGCAAACAAACAAACAAAAAGAAACTAGTTAAGGCCTCGTTGTACCATTCAAGGTAAAATCAAATGGAGGTCAACAGTACAAGTCTGCAAATTATTGACTATACTTTTAGGTTCAATTTGTTATTTCAACATGTACGGGGGGTCAACATATTTAATTATTTAAATTGTTTGGGCAATTCTGAAATTTTTATAATTTGTGCTACAAATGTAAAAGAACATCATGCAATATTAATTAAGTTTCAAAAAATAAAAATTGGAGTCAATTGAACCACATACCACAAATTCTGTTTGGGGGGAATTCTGTTTTGACCTGCTTGAGGCAGCCATATGTAGGCGCCCAGACCAAGTCCCTACAAGTATTTGCTCACTACTTTTCACCTTGTTAACTAACTGTCAACAGCTTAAAAGGAAATAACAAGAGGGGAAGAATACAACGATGTACAAGGCAATTTCAACAAAAGGACTTACATAACCTACACTATACTCTGTTCTGACAGGGCAGCAGTTGAGCTGCACGAGGTTTGTTTCGGGCTTAATGTACTTACCATAGTCAGATTTTTGCTTTGTATCAGTTTATTTGCAGATTTAATTGAACACCGCATGTCATGGCTCGCCAGGCAAACATAGAAACAAAAAAAGTAGGTCTATATCATTCTGTGCAATTGCATCCATACACCCTGCCAGTTCTAATTTGATTTGTACTAATTTTGTAGTTACCTAAGCTTGTGATTCAAATAAAAAACTGATAGCTATGCCAACAACTAGAAAAACAAAAAGGGAGGACAAATTTCACCACTGTTTTTTGTAGTCCAAATCTACACTGCTTCCCAACCATCGTGTTGTCGAGCAAGTGTTGCCCCTGTTTTAGTCCAAACAGATATTAGGTAATTCATCATTACCAAACAAATAATAGAAGTCTACATGGAATTCACCTTGTTCATGCACACAAGACGCTTGTGCTTTAATGGTAAGATTATCTTAAGAAAAGAAATGAATGCCTAAAGAAAAACTTATCTTCAAATTTTTTTCAGAATCACATTAGGCCCAACTCTCCTGGCTCGCCTAGCACAACTTCTCCCTGGGCAGCCTCACTTGACAAAGTCAATCCGTACAAGAGCTGTATGACCGAAGCAAGGCAAGGAAACATTCTTGTAAGAACATAACTTAAATAGAGAACTTGGCAACATTCAAAAATGAAAGTAATGTAACAGCAAGTATGGAGTATTTGGCACATTAACCTACTTGTTTACACAATACATGACTATAAAGGATAAAAACAGAATTGCAGCAGTGGTCAGTATGCAAACGAATCAAGGATTCAATCTGCTCACATTTTTCGCTCAGTTACAAACTTATACAGTTGCTACATTTCGATTGTAATAGTTGAGCAAACAGCAGCTTGAAAGGAATAAAAAAAAAAGATAAATGTAATTACTGTTTCCTTGTTTGAAATCCCCAACATCCGTGAAGTGCCCTGTGCTTCACAGTTGTCAACTTACCGACTAAGTGCTGTGTCATTTTTCCGTTGGAACTCATACTAGGTATAATAACCGCAAAAGAATAATGCAAAGTCAGACATACCAATTATCTTACTAGAATAATAATGCACAGCAAGCTGTTACGCTTAATGTTCTCGAGTTATCTCACAAGAATGAAAGAAAATGGTTCAAGAACAACTTATCTGGCAAAAATTGTCTGAATTACAAATTTCATCTCTCTCTCTTGCAGTCCAAAACTCCCTCCCGTGCTTGTCAGTTGTCAAGTTCCCAAGCCAATATAGCACCATTTGTTGTTGAAACTGAAATGAAGTAAAACATCATTAATAACAAACAAGGAAAGTTTCTATTGAAGTTACCAACTACATATGCACAGAAGCGATTATCTTACTTGTACGACAGAAATTAAAAAAACACAAAGGAACTTACCATGCAAAGCCGATCCGATTGCAATTGGATCTCCAATGGCATCAAATTCCTGCTCAATAGCCCACTTGTGGGCATGACTCGAAGAAAATCACTATGTGGACTCACGGGCGAGGGCATGTCTCTGCTGGTATTCAAACATCGTTGGTTGCCAAAAGAAATTTTTTGACTTACCTTGCAAACAAACAAACAAAAAGAAACTAGTTAAGGCCTCGTTGTACCATTCAAGGCTAAAATTAGATGGAGGTCAACCGTACAAGTCTGCAAATTATGTACTATACTTTTAGGTTCAATTTGCTATTTCAACATGTATGGGGGTCAACATATTTAATTATTTAAATTGTTTGGGCAATTCTGAAATTTTTATAATTTGTGCTACAAATGTAAAAGAACATCATGCAATATTAATTAAGTTTCAAAAAATAAAAATTGGGGTCAATTGAACAACACATACCACAAATTATGTATGGGGGGAATTCTGTTTGGACTTGCTTGAGGCAACCATATGTAGGCGCCCAGACCAAGTCATTATAAGTATTTGCTCACTACTTTTGACCTTGTTAACTAACTGTCAACAGCTTAAAAGGAAATAACAAGAGGGGAAGAATACAACAATGTACAAGGCAATTCCAATAAAAGGACTTACATAACCTACACTATACTCTGTTCTGGCAGGGCAGCAGTTGAGCAGCACGAGGTTTGATTGGGGCTTAATGTACTGACCTTAGTTAGATTTTTGCTTTGTATCAGTTTATTTGCAGATTTCATTGAACACCGCATGTCATGGCTCGCCAGGCAAACATAGAAACAAAAAAAGTAGGACTATATCATTCTGTGCAATTGCATCCATACACCCTGCCAGTTCTAATTTGATTTGTACTAATTTTGTAGTTACCTAAGCTTGTGATTCATATAAAAAACTGATAGTTATGCCAACAACAAGAAAAACAAAAGGGAGGACAAATGTCACCACTGTTTTTACTAGTCCAAATCTTCACTGCTTCCCGACCATCGTGTTGTCGAGTAAGTGTTGCCCCTGTTTTAGGTCAAACAGATATTAGATAACTCATCATTACGAAACAAATAATAGAAATCTACATGGAATTCACCTTGTTCATGCACAGAGGACGCTTGTGCTTTAATGGTAAGATTATCTTAAGAAAAGAAATGAATGCATAAAGTAAAACTTGATCTTGAAATTTTTTTCAGAATCACATTAGACCCAACTCTCCTCGCCTAGCACAACATCTCCCTTGGCAGCCTCACTTGACAAAGCCAATCCGTACAAGAGCTGTATGACCCAAGCAAGGCAAAGGAAACATTCTGTAAGAACATAATTTAAATAGAGAACTTGGCAACATTCAAAAATAAAAGTAATGTAGCAGCAAGTATGGAGTATTTGGCACATTAACCTACTTGTTTACACAATACATGAATATAAAGGATCAAAACAGAATTGCAGCAGTGGTTAGTATGCAAACGGATCAAGGATTAAATCTGCTCACATTTTTCGCTAAGTTACAGACTTATACAGTTGTTACATTTCGGT
Source organism: Carex parvula (assembly GCA_025461045.1). NCBI lineage: Eukaryota > Viridiplantae > Streptophyta > Magnoliopsida > Poales > Cyperaceae > Carex > Carex parvula. The sequence continues at coordinate 451,707 of JAJGRW010000727.1, forward strand.
TGTAATAGTTGAGCAAACAGCAGCTTGAAAGGAAAAAAAAAAAGGATAAATGTAATTACTGTTTCTTTGCCTGAAATCCCCAACATCTGTGAAGTACCCTATTCGCTTCACAGTTGTCAACTTACCGACTAAGTGCGGTGTCACTTTTCCGTTGGAACTCATACTAGGTATAATAACCGCAAAAGAATAATGCAAAGTCAGACATACCAATTATCTTTCAAGAATAATAATGCACAGCAAGCAGTTAAGCTTAATGTTCTCGAGTTATCTAACTAGAATGAAAGAAAATGGTTCAAGAACAACTTATATGGCAAAAATTGTCTGAATTACAAATTGCAATCCAAATGGTTCAAGAACAACTTATCTCTCTCTCTTGCAATCCAAATCTCCCTCCCGTGCTTGTCATTTGTCAAGTTCCCAAGCCAATATAGCACCAGTTGTAGTTGAAACTGAAATTATGTAAAACACCATTAATAACAAACAAGGAAAGTTTCTATTGAACTTACCAACTACATGCACAGAAGCGATTATCTTACTTGTACGACAGAAATTAAAAAAGACAAAGGAACTTACAATGCAAAGCCTATCCGATTGCAATTGGATATCCAATGGCATCAAATTCTTGCTCAATCGCCCACTTGTGGGCATGAGTCGGAGAAAATCACTATGTGGACTCACGGGCGAGGGCATGTCTGTGCTGGTATTCAAACATCATTGGTTGCCAAAAGAAATTTTTTGACTTACCTTGCAAACAAACAAACAAAAAGAAACTAGTTAAGTCCTCGTTGTACAATTCAAGGGAAAATTAAATGGAGGTCAACCATACAAGTCTGCAAATTATGTACTATACTTTTAGGTTCAATTTGTTATTTCAACATGTATGGGGGGTCAACGCATTTAACTATTTAAATTGTTTGGGCAATTCTGAAATTTTTATAATTTGTGCTACAAATGTAAAAGAACATCATGCAATATTAATTAAGTTTCAAAAACTAAAAATTGGGGTCAATGAACCACATACCACAAATTCTGTTTGGGCCTGCTTGAGGTAGCCATATGTAGGCGCCCAGACCAAGTCCTTATAAGTTATTTGCTCACTACTTTTGACCTTGTTAACTAACTGTCAACAGCTTGAAAGGAAATAACAAGAGGGGAATAATACTACAATGTACAAGGCAATTTCAATAAAAGGACTTACATAACCTACACTATACTCTGTTCTGACAGGGCAGCAGTTGAGCTGCACGAGGTTTGATTGGGGCTTAATGTACTGACCTTAGTTAGATTTTTGCTTTGTATCAGTTTATTTGCAGATTTAATTGAACACTGCATGTCATGGCTCGCCAGGCAAACATTGAAACAAAAAAATTAGGTCTGTATCATTCTGTGTAATTGCAACCATACACCCTGCTAGTTCTAATTTGATTTGTACTAATTTTGTAGTTACCTAAGCTTGTGATTCAAATAAAAACTGATAGTTATGCCAACAACTAGAAAAACAAAAGGGAGGACAAATTTCACCACTGTTTTTTGTAGTCCAACTCTTCACTGCTTCCCAACCATCGTGTTGTCGAGCAAGTGTTGCCCCTGTTTTAGTCATAACAGATATTAGGTAACTCATCATTACTAAACAAATAATAGAAGTCTACATGGAAATTCACCTTGTTCATGCACACAAGACGCTTGTGCTTTAATGGTAAGATTATCTTAAGAAAAGAAATGAATGCATAAGAGAAACTTATCTTGAAATTTTTTTCAGAATCACATTAGGCCCAACTCTCCTTGCCTGGCACAATTTCTCCCTTGGCAGCCTCACTTGATAAAGTCAATCCATACAAGAGCAAGGCAAGGAAACATTCTGTAAGAACATAATTTAAATAGAGAGCTTGGCACCATTCAAAAATGAAAGTAATGTAACAGCAAGTATGGAGTGTTTGGCACATTAACCTACTTGTTTACACAATACATGAGTATAAAGGATAAAACAGAATTGCAGCAGTGGTTAGTATGCAAACGAATCAAGGATTCAATCTGCTCACATTTTTCGCTCTGTTGCAAACTTATACAGTTGTTACATTTCGGTTGTAATAGTTGAGCAAACAGCAGCTTGAAAGGAAAAAAAAAGGATAAATGTAATTACTGTTTCTTTGCTTGAAATCCCCAACATCTGTGATGTACCCTATGCTACACAGTTGTCAACTTACCGATTAAGTGCTGTTTTGGAACTCATACTAGGTATAATAACCGCAAAAGAATAATGCGAAGTCAGACATACCAATTATCTTACTAGAATAATAAGGCACAGCAAGCTGTTACGCTTAATGTTCTCGAGTTATCTAACTAGAATGAAAGAAAATGGTTCAAGAACAACTTATCTGACAAAAATTGTCTGAATTACAAATTTCATCTCTTTCTCTTGCAGTCCAAATCTCCCTCCCGTGCTTGTCAGTTGTCAAGTTCCCAAGCCAATATAGCACCACTTGTAGTTGAAACTGAAATTAAGTAAAACATCATTAATAACAAACAAGGAAAGTTTCTATTGAAGTTACCAACTACATGCACAGAAGCGATTATCTTACTTGTATGACAGAAATTAAAAAAAACAAAGGAACTTACCATGCAAAGCCTATCCGATTGCAATTGGATCTCCAATGGAATCAAATTCCTGCTCAATAGCCCACTTGTGGGCATGAATCGAAGAAAATCACTATGTGGATTCATGGGCGAGGCATGTCTGTGCTGGTAGTCAAACATCATTGGTTGCCGAAAGAAATTTTTTGACTTACCCTGCAAGCAAACAAACAAACAGAAACTAGTTAAGGCCTCGTTGTACGATTCAAGGTAAAATTAAATTGAGGTCAACCGTACAAGTCTGCAAATCACTGCTTCCCGACCATCGCCTTCTCCAGCAAGTGTGGCCCCTGTTTTAGTCCAAACTGATATTAGGTAACTCGTCATTACTAAACAAATAATAGAAGTCTACATGGAATTCACCTTGTTCATGCACAGAAGACGCTTGTGCTTTAATGGTAAGATTATCTTAAGAAAAGAAATGAATGCATAAAGAAAAACTTATCTTCAAATTTTTTTCAGAATCATATTAGGCCCAACTCTCCTCGCCTAGCACAACTTCTTCCTTGTCAGCCTCACTTGACAAAGTCAATCCGTACAATAGCTGTATGAGCGAAGGAAAGCAAGTACCAAGTATACATTCTGTAAGAACATAATTTAAATAGAGAACTTTGCAACATTTTAAATTGAAAGTAATGAAAGATCAAGTATGGAGTATTTGGTACTTTAACAATGCAGTTTCTATTGAAGTTACCAAGTACATGCGCAGAAGTAATTATGCTTCTATTGCATAAGTTATTTTAGTAAAAAAGGAAAAAACACTTAAAGAAAGGAAATCTGGTAACAAACTTTTCTGTTAAAAGAAAAAATGAAATAGAAAAAAGAAGAAACTACCTGATCGGTTGCACAGAACACATAAAATAACTTTATATAGCTTGCTACAATTAATTGTCTTTTTTCCGTGAAAACTACAGAAAAAAAATTGAATATATAGAACTACCATAAAAACCAATTGCACATGATACCAGATTACTGTTGTACATACATTTCCTCATGCAAGTTTCTACAAACAGAAGCGATTATACTACAATTGTGCACGTTATCTTAATAAAAAGGAATGAACCCTTAAAGAAGAACTTAGCATGAAAAATTACCAAAAACACATTCAGATCCGGACACTCCTTGCCAATCGTTAGGTTCTCAAGCCCAATTCACACTATTTTTAAAGAAAGTTGTACCTCTCTGCACTTACAACTTGCAATCTCTTGTTTAGTCTAAAAATACGACAAACATGATGGTGCAAACCCAAATAAATGGATCGGTCGTAGCATTTATTTTGCTATAAAAATAATGTAACACAATAGAAAATTACATATTGAAAAATACAAAATTGTCACTGGCCTACCTTTATAGGTAATGAAGAATAAATAAATAAAAAAAGATATGTTAAAATAATAATAATAATAATAAAATAAAATAAAAGAAATAGAAAGGAAGAAAATAGAAAGATCAAATCTTCAATTTGTACCGCATCATGGAGTACCTATAATTTAATAAAAGGGCTGTATAAAGCCTGCTCTATTCGGGCCGCATCATGAATTCCAATTGTCACTATTTTTGTTGTTGTTGTTTGAGCCGGTTAATAAGCCTTCAACCCATTTATATTAATTCATAATATATCAGACTTTACTATTTTAGCCCGTTAAGCCTTCAAACCATTTAGTGCGCAGTTGTAACGGTGATTATATATTTTAAGCGAGCTGCACGCTTAAACCACTCTGACAATAAAACATGAGTTTAATGTCCATAATAATGCTTATCAATGTAAATAAAAGAAAATTGATCCTTTATTGCTAGGATTGCTCCTTGAGCGATATATCATGCCCAAATGGCTCCTTGAAGTTTATGACCAGACTCAGATGATTTTTTTTTAGTCGGCAACACAAATACAAATTAAGTCAGGAAGATTTTCTATACGTTCATAAAACCATCAAGTAAAAAAAAAAAAGAATGAAAGGAGCATAATAAAAATATAAATCTAAGTTATAAAAGCATGCATGATGCTCCTGGGATTATTAAAATGAAAAGATCTAGAAAGCACACTGCCATAACAGTGCAAAAGAAAAAAAAATAATATATCTTGTTACAGCGTGATGCAATTATGTTGTCATCAGCACGGATTTTTTTTATTGGCTGAAATTGATCCTTTAAAGACAAATTCTTCACAAGTCACAGAGTATGGTCACATATGATTCAATACCATTAATAAAAAATAACTGAAGCATGTTCACCGCTATAGCTATAACGGTGTAATCCAACATAATGATATAGTTACAATAGTGATGCAAAATATCTGAAACTTAAAAGGTCACACGCCTGGCTGAATTAATTAGGGGAGCATGATCTTTGGCAACAAGCTAGCGCTTCTCTCCTGTGCTATAAAAGAACAACCAAAGAGAAACAAACACATAGACAGAGAGACCGAAAGATAGAGAGCCGAAATTATACTCAAATTAACAGAGAGAAATTGAGTGCAGAGACAGAGATCAACGGAAAGAAAGGTAAAATAAAAAGAGAAGGGTGCTGAATTATTCATGAGCTGAATATCTGATTTTTTTATTCTCTTACCCCTCCTCTTCTTCTCAGATTTTATAAACAAAAAGGAATCAATTTTAAGCGAAAGTGACAACACGTTTGAAATAATACACCGTTACTTCCGGACTCGAAGCACTCGGTGCAGTAGGGTGCCGGTTGGGCAAAAATTACACAAACACTCGCTACTATCGGACTCGAAGCACTTGGTGCGTGTAGGGTGCCGGTAAGGTGATTCAATGGGCTCGAAACACTCGGTGGAGTAGAGCGCTAACAAAAAAAAGGATCCGAAGCACTCGGTGCGTGTAGGATGCCATAATCATGCTAATGACGAGTGCGAATGAGGCAGAAATGCTGTCAAATTCCCTCTTAATTAGACATAAAAAATATATTTGAATGAATAAAATCAAGGTCGATATGCTGTTGAAATTTCAAAAGAAATAAAAATTTGTGTGGCTTTTGTCATATAAGTGATAGATGATAAAACAAAAATATATTTTTTTATAACATAGGAGCCGATTGATATGACAAATAAAAAAATAAAGAAATGAGAGATCAAACTTTGAATGGACGTACATACCCAAGAATAAAATTGAAACAAATAAAAATAAATTTTTGCAAAGTTTGGAATGTGCATGGACTGGAAGAAATATTGTTGAACTATGAGCATAAAAAAAAAAAATGAAAATGATGAATGATTTAGAAAAGAACACAGTAACATGAATTGCTGAGTGATGCTTCCTGCGGCTATAACTCACTGTTGTGATCAGATGCATCAATCGATTTAAGCATGAAAATAATAATAATAACAAAGTTTCATGTCTGCAAACCTCTGAAGAAACTCATATGAAATAAAAGTATGTCGATCTTCATGTCAATGATGTCACAAGAATCATCTCACCATTACTTTGAAGAAATAAAAAGTGACTTAATATGTCGAGCAATGTGGATTAGCGACGACACAATGTGATCTAAAATATCAAACCAAGCGCTTGACCGAGTAACTCCAATTCGTATGCACATCCAAATCAAGTTTAGACTCAAACCATAACCTAGCCCGAGCCTAAAATAAATCCGAAACAAGTCCATATCGAAGACTTGAACCAAAAGACAACTCTAACCTCAAACCAAACCCATGTTAAATATGAAGATCGAACCAAACCCAAGAAAAATCTACATAAATTCAAAATTAAACCCAAGGCCAACCCAAAACCTATACTAATACGAAAAACATAAGACCTAAATCAAACACACCAAACATATCTAAATAACCAAATAAATCAAGCCAACAAACTCAAAGCGAACCGAAGAACCACAATCAAGCCCAAGTCAAACCCAAAACCAACCCAAAAATCAAACCAAATTCAAATCAAAATCCAAGCAAGCCAACCCAATTCACCAAAGTAGACTCAAACCAAAACCAAAGGCTTCCACGCCACCTTAAACCAAAGGCTTCCACGCCACTCAAACTCAAAGGCTTCCACGCCACCAAACTCAAAGGCTTCCACGCCACCCAAACCAAAGGCTTCCACGCCAACCAAACCAAATGCTTCCACGCCAACTCAAATAAAGGCTCCCACGCCACCCAAATACAAAGGCTTCAACGCTACCTCAAATAAAGGCTTCCACGCCGACCGAAACCAAAGGCTCCCACGCCGACCAAAATCAAAGGCTCCCACGTCAACTCAAACTAAAGGCTTCTACGCCACCCAAATTCAAAGGCTCCCATGCCACCCCAACAAATACATAAGTTCAGCTAAAGCCCTTGCATGAAACATGCATCCCAAACAAAAGCCCTAGAAAACCCTAGGCACCCTCAAATCAGCTAAAGCCCTTGCATGAAATAGGTACTCCAAACAAAGCCCTAGAAAACCCTAGGCACCCTCAAACCAGCTAAAGCCCTTGCATGTAATAGGCAACCCCAAATTAAACAAAAGCCCTAGTAAATACTAGGCATACACTGTTAGTATGCCCTCGAGGGTTGAATCAGTACTACCCTTCTGATTCAGTATCACCCTCTGTTCTTGATTGCACTTCAGATACCCTACCCTAATCATGTTATTTCGTCTAGCCCCTTAATCGGAGGTTCCTGGGTACTACCCAGGGTAATTAACGGTAGGGGCTTGCGCCTGCCGGAAGGAAAAGAATCCCCACAATCAAACAATAAGCTTCTTCCCCTTTACCTATTCGAGGGAGGGAGTGTATCTGCAGAGACGTTCGCGCCGGTCTACACCAAAATAATAGGCCGACAAAAATGCCTCAACAGATTCTGGCACGCCCGGTGGGACATTCTTCTCCTCTCATCTTTGGGGCTTGACGAAAATTGACGAATACTTAGGGTATCAATCAGAAATCGAGGGGTTTAATACTAATGATACATTCTCCTACTTTACAGGTTGAAGTGAGACATGATGAGCAACACCTCCTCACCGCAACACATGACTCGCTTTGAGTGGGAAGCTAACAAGAGTCCGGAACCATACTTCAATCCTTCGCTTCGTTTGGGGAGTGACTACAACACCATTCTACCGTCACCAGTGTTCTCATTTGGAACCATCCTCCAGTTCGGTACCATCCCACAAGCCGTGGAGATCATTCCAACATCACCGCCAAGGAGTGCAATGCTCCGGTGATAGCCAAAACACCAATGGCTCTCGTAAAGCCTGAAAGGGGCAGTTCCTTTGCTCGTCCCAACAACACCAAGAGCATCTTTCAGAACCTGAGGCTTAAGAGGAAGGTCGAGGCTATAGTAGAAGAAGAGGATGCTCTCACCATCACTAATAGAGGAGTCAAAAACAATATCCTTGCTCTGTCTCCCACAAATAGAAAGAAGAAAGAAAGAACAGCTTGCCACAGGCAGGCCATGAGAGCTTGGACAGAGAAAACAGATTAGAGGACCCGTCTTGCGAGGGAAAAATATTCAAATATCAGGACATACTCGTCCAGAACCCATTCGCACCACTACGGATCATGGAGCCTAACCCGATGACGGGCCAGTTGAGCTCACAAGAAAAAGGAAAGGAGAAGGAAGTCTATTCGCCTCCCACCCGACGCACTAAAGAGACCACTCTAGGCATATACCACGCATACATGTCTCTTAGAAGTGGCAACAACAAAAGGCGAAGAACAAAAATAAGGAAACTTATCACCGGTGTAGATTCCTCCAAAATAACGTACAGACAAATAGGAGAATCAAGCTCCCACGTTGCTAAGAATAAAGAGATTCCAAATAACTCCGAAGGAGAGATGGAGGCTTCCTGTCATATGGTAGATTATGATTCAGAGCCATGGGATACGATATCCAAACTTGAATGGGACTCTGAAGGTTATATACCTATACAGAAGGCCCTTTGTGCAGAGTGTGGCGAAGAAGGGGACTATTGGTTAATGTTCATGTGCTACAGGTGTGAGGATGTGTACCATCCACCTTGCGGCACCGTCAAAAAAGTAGAGGCAAAGGTATTGGATGACAGGTACCAAACCTGGATATGCCCAGGATGCGAAGTAATCCAAAAGGCAGAGCATGCAGAAATGAAGCGCGTTAAGAAGGGTAAGACATCCAAATCCAAGAAAGTCACTAACGGATCAAAGAAGACCTCATGGGCAAGACATGGCCCAATCCCAAAGCGACTAGAGAAAGAAGAGAGCTCAAGTCGATGCCCCCTTGAATATTCTTCTTCGGAACAAATGCCTGATTACAAAGAAGTAGATGATGCACGAAGTATGATCAACGACCAAGCCAAATACGACAAATGCTCATCAAGTGAGTCAGATGACGAAGACTGCGTAGTAGATGTAACGCATCTATTCATAACAAAGCCTAGTCAGCAAGAAATATTCCTATACGGAATTTGCAACACGGTTGAAAGGGCTCCTGGGGTACTAATATGCCCAAAATGTGGGATAAAACCCGTAAAACATCTACTTTGCGACGCACATATATTTGAGATGGGGGAAACAATATGGGTTCAGAATATAGAAGATTCAAAACCAGGGAATAGAGTTTGGGATACCTGTGTAGTTAAGCACACCCTGATGAACAACACATATCTGCTTATCAAAGACTCCAGTCATAAAAGCCAAAAATCTGCAACTATTCGAGGCTTGCTCAGTGAACCAAGCACCCAAGTTACTCGAGAAAAAGGGATGCTAATGTTCCCTATACATATCGACGATGAACCCACATTGCCTGAAAGCATTGACAATAGAAAGATGGTATTATGGGTGCCTTACTCGAGGGGTCCATCAGTAAAGTTCAAAGAAGAGTAATTAGTCCTCATATTCTGTAGATTAGTCGAAGAACAATCTACCGGTAATAAAGCGGTGCCTAAATGGGAGGGACCCTATGAGTCGAATGTGCATTCGGAGGAGATGTCTACCAACTCGTAGACTGTCATGGTGAAAGGTTCATACCTCCAGTCCATGGGCGATATCTCACAAAGTATTACGTCTAGTTAAAAAAAAATCAATAAAAAAACAAAAAAAACAAAAAAAAAAGAAAGAGAACCAAGCAAACTTCAAATAAATTTGAAGCCTCAGATAAACTCCAAATAAATCCAAGCTTCAAAATTCAAAAAAAAAAAACAAAAAAAAAACTCCACATCATAAAATTTTCACTTCATTAGCGAGTGACTTGTCTTAAGCGAACGTAAGGTCCCCTAACTATCCACAAATTCCAAAGAGGCCTCACGCCTCAAAATGGGCTTTGTTAAGTTTGTGCCCTTAAACAATTAACACTGGTGAGTCTGTCCGATCAGTAATAAAACGGATGGACAAGTTTTATACTTTGTACTTTAAACAAAGTAAGGCTTTGGTGTTGTGCCTATTTAAAACAACCATCACCGGTTTTGCCTATCTTTCCGGTTCTGCAAAAAGATCTGCAGGGTTTCTTCATTGTCCCTTAAACAATGGAGTGCCTAATGATGAAACCTCAAATAAAAAATATAAGGAAAGCGGTCGCAAGACTATTTAAATTCTAAAGGCAACAAAAAAAAAATCTTGATTTGTCTTTTAACAAAATCACCGCCTAGGGATCGACACTTCAATAAGTTGTTCGAGAAGGCTTGAGGGGAGTGAGTAAGATTCCACCACAATTAAACACCTTTGAGTGGAGAGACGAGAGATCCACAAAATGGCTTTGTTGTTGTGCCATAAACAATCAACACCTATGAGTTCATCTTACCGGTTTCCAAAATGATGAACGAGTTTTATATCTTGTGCTTCAAACAAGATATTGCCTTGTTGCTTGGGCCATAAACAATCAACACTGGTGTGTTCATCCTACCAGTTTTCAAAAGGATGAACAAGTTTTATATCTTGTACTTTAACAAGGTATGAGTCTTTTTTGTACTCTAAAAAGGAAGCAAACACACTTCTGTATTTTTAAAGCACTAGCGAATATGCACGCTCACCACAAATCGTGCCTTTAAAGAAGTTCTCAATCACAACCCGTCAAAAGAGCATTCGCTTAAACATGGAATCTCTAGTTCGAGCCTACCGACCATTGCACTATAACCGACATCACTGATGAATTGAACATCAAAAGTTCAAGCAAACATCGATCCTAGCAAGTGCTCCCATGCTCAAATGTCCTAATCACCAGTCAATACCATATCGAGTGTTATGTCCAGTTGATCGGCATGACATTCAGCGTTGGCATGCCATATTAGCTGACTAACGCTCAATCAATCGACGTACCATGTCTAGTGTCACGATTCAATCGGCACTTGTGGCATATAGTTAGTTGACACACCAGATCTAATGTTATGTCTAGCCAACCAGTGGATGCATCATGAATGGCACTACACAAGCACCAACCAATATCCTTTGCCACTTTGCTCAGCCAATACCAACACCGCTACAACATAGCATGAGTTTTCTCGGGGGCTCATACACTTACGACACAACTCATGAGCTCTAACGCAAACCTTCCCTGCAAGGATGTCCCAGTGCACACTTTTAGACAAATCATGGTGCTATAATACCACTTCTAGCACAACTCATGATTCTCCACAACATCGCTATAGAGGACCACTTCTCAACCACTACCTTGACATAGTACCTTGACAATGCTGGTTCATCTCAAACATCACGATATTGTGGGGTACATAATAATGAAACGAACATTGGCATATCAAACACATGTTGCAACCACATTGAAGGCATGAAGCTTTTCCATAAACTAGGGTTTTGTTACCCATACAAAGCCACCTCCGTAAAATGACTTTGTTACTAGTGCAGTAAACAACTATAGTCTAGGAGCTCTTCTTGTTGGCCTTCTAAAAAAAGGGGGGGAGGGTGCATTGCCTTCTAAACATAATCAACGAACATGCCCAGTGTTCTGCCTACCTATCTAGTGCCAGTCCATGCGTCATGCTCAAGACAGCTAACACATACTCAACCGCCAGCACAATAGCAGCCACCATCGACAACATACTCTAGCATTGCTTCATATCAACAACCAACATCTTTTAAATTTTATTAGAGTGTCATGATCATGTTGTTAACACCTCATAGTCGGGGGGCGGTGCTTGAACACAATGTCGCCAGCCAGTGCACCGTGCCCCAACACAGTGTTGCTTCACTTCGTCAGCCGATACCACCCTTGCACTACATTGTCTTATCCAACTGATAGCAAGCGCGATGCCCATGTTCACCTATCACGGCAATACTCAATGGCAAGTGTGCCCTAAAAGTTTTAACACGACCATACCATCATGCCGATGCCGATAGTTGATGACAAGTTCAAACAATGCTCCACTAAAGTGGTATCTCGCTCAAAGCGTTGCCTTTGGCAAGTTCAATGTTGTTAGCAAGCATTACACTATTTGCTCTAATGATGTCACGCTCATACATAAAGGTATCATACACAAACACCACATCGTGCAAGCTCTATGCTACAGTAGTCACCATTTACTCTTATCAGAACGTCCATATTCAGGCATCTTGCTCAAATGGCGTTTAGCTCAAGCACTATGTTGAACGCCATCACCATGCTCAAGTTCTGCTTTCCACATATCTCATACAGACTACTATCATCATTCAGAAAGTTCACTCGGCATAAGTCCCAAGCTGGCAGCAAACACCATTCTATTAATGCATTTCACTCAAATAATACCATGCTCAAGTATCACTTTATGCAAGTACCATACTGACCAGAAGCGTCATCTTGTGTACACACCTCATCTAAGAGCTTTTAAAGATAATTAACACCATGTTCGAGCCTTGCCTTGCATAAGACCTGTATGGAGGCATGCACCACCTCGCCTACACCATAATGCCATATTGACAGCAAGTGCCGCTCCATTAATACTCTTGCACCATGGTTAGTTGTCATTCTCAAGCGCTACTTTACCCCCATCGACCATGCCAGCTGACGATAGACAAAAGGGTCCTAAAGTTATTTTGCATGCAAGCTAACTAGTGTGTAGGCTTATCGCGACACTTGGTCGAGTCAACTTTCTTTGAGATGTCACATCATGGTTCCACATCAACCCTACCATGTGATACGACTTAAAACCAAATCTTGCGATCATATGCTCTCGGTGACATCTCAATTATCTCAGGATCACAACTTCTGTAGCCAACCCACGCCAAATAAGATAACGGTGTGTTCCTATGATCAAGTCACTCACCTTCAATCTCACTTGGCGAATCAGACATGTCCCAAAAGCCAAACAAACCTTGATAACATTTCTTTTGCTATCGGTGTTAGCGAACGAGGTGGAGTCTCCTTAAACGAAGACTAGGATGACAGTTATCTAGACCAAGGTCGACTTAAGGTTCAGATCAACACATTGCTCCATTGCTCACATGCAGGGGGCACTGCTCAGAAGCGATGCCGCCAATGCATCATATGCAGGGGGCACTGCTCAGATTCAATGCTGCCAATGCATCATACGCAGGGGACACCACTCATGAGCAATGCCATCGGTACATCATTCCCAAAGGGCACCGCTCATGAGCGATGCCATCAACATATCAAATGCAGGGGGCATGCTCAGAAGCAATGCCACTTCATCACAACATGTACAGGGGGCACCGCTCAGAATCAATGCTGCCAATGCATCATACGCAGGAGGCACCACTCATGAGCAATGCCATCGGTACGTCATTCGCAAAGGGCACCGCTCATAAGCAATGCCATCGACACATCAAATGTAGGTGGCCTGCTCAGAAGCAATGCCACTCCATCACAATACATGCAGAGACACCGCTCAGAATCAATGCCGCCAGAGCATCAAACACATGGGGCGTCACTCAGAAGCAATATCACTCCATCACAACACACATAGGGGGCACCGCTCTAAAAGCAATGCCACTAACACATAAAACACAGGGGACACCGCTCAGAAGCAATGCCACAGCCACATCACGAAAAAGGGCACCACTCTGAAGCAATGCCATTAACATGTAAAACACAAGGGGCATCGCTCAGAAGCAATGCCACCGCAACATCACAAACAAGGGACACCGTTCTGAAGAAATTATACCGCTCACCCAACCACAAGGGAGGCATTTTAAGGTGTACAATGAACACCACTTAAAATGCCGGTTCCACCAATAAAATGGCCAGTCATGTACAACATTCTCCAATTGCTTCTCGAGACTGAAGACCATGCCAAATGATAGTCCCTTATCTCAAAAAAAAAGAAGTTGGACATGGGCATGAAAGACCCTTGGTCGGACTCATATAATCCAACAACAACCATTTTTTCGTATCATCTCAAATCCATTGAACATCAAGCTACTCTCGTACATTTTATGACTGACTTGACTCATTGAATTTTCAATCAAGCAAAATCAAACCTAACTGCATCAAGTCAGATACATATAATGTAACTATGCCATCCTTGACACCGGCTCGAATCCTTCGAGAACTCAGCTGATCTTGTGTATTCCAGATTGACCGGACACCATTGAGCGTTTAGTCAACTCAAGCCAAAACCAAGTTGTATTAGTGGGAAGTGTATAATACAACTCAAATCAAACCCCAAAAGGAACCAAATAATCTCAAAGCGAATGAATCCTGAATTCAAGACCAATAAAAGCATTAAATTCCCAGTCATAACACCTAGGAACCTAAAAAAAAAAAAATGCACCACAAAGTTCCTGAATGACCCAGAAAATTCCAAGCACTTGAAAACTTCAAATCGATCCTGAAAACCTCACAAATGTACCTAACCACCTAAAACTTTGCCATACACCACAAGACTGACAAGGATCATATATCTTAGTCTGCACCTGAGACTTTGAATGGGTACAATGCCAAATATTCGAAGCGTCACCCTTGACAAAAAAGGGACAATGAGGATCATACCTCCCGAACTTCATCCTGGAACCTGGATTGGCATGGGGATTCACATTCAGACACAACATGCATTTTCTTGGAACTTGAGTTGGCTTAGCACTTCAAACATAGAACCCAAAATCGCAAGCCTCTGAACCAAGATTGGCTATCACACTTCAAATCCAGTACCTAGACTTCATACATCCATGAGGCTAAACAACAATCAAGCTCACAACCTTCGAAAAATAAATACAACAACAACAACAAACAAACAAATCAAGAGACTAATAGGTACCAAAGCCTCTACTCTTAAAAATACAAATCCTAAGAATGAGAAGCATTAACATCCAACCTTCACGAGACAACAAGGACCATGACCCTCAGCATTCAAGAGACGACAAGGACCATGACCCTCAGTCTTCACGAGACAACAAGGACCATGACTCCCAGCCTTCAAGAGACAACAAGCACCATGACTCCCAGCCTTCAAGAGACAACAAGCACCATAACTCCCAGCCTTCACGAGACAACATGGAGCCTGACTCCCAATCTTCACACAACAACAAGGACCATGACTCCCAGCCTTTACAAGACAACAAGGACAATAACTCACTGTCTCCAAACCCAAATGTCGACACATCGACAACCATAACTCCCAGCCTTTAGAAGCATAACAAAGACCATAAATCTTAGTCTCCTAACCCTCAGTGCAAAGTTATAGAGATCAATGCTTGAAGGCAAGAGTACGCTGAACCAAGCCTTCGGATTAGCCTCAGCCTCGGTCCAGCGGGGGGCATTTGTTTTAGTCTAAAAATACGACAAAACATGATGGTGCAAACCCAAATAAATGGATCGGTCGTAGCATTTATTTTGCTATAAAAATAATGCAACACAATAGAAAATTACATATTGAAAAATACAAAATTGTCACTGGCCTACCTTTATAGGTAATGAAGAATAAATAAATAAAAAAAGATATGTTAAAATAATAATAATAATAATAAAATAAAATAAAAGAAATAGAAAGGAAGAAAATAGAAAGATCAAATCTTCAATTTGTACCGCATCATGGAGTACCTATAATTTAATAAAAGGGCTGTATAAAGCCTGCTCTATTCGGGCCGCATCATGAATTCCAATTCTCACTATTTTTGTTGTTGTTGTTTAAGCCTGTTAATAAGCCTTCAACCCATTTATATTGATTCATAATATATCAGACTTTACTATTTTAGCACGTTAAGCCTTCAAACCATTTAGTGCGCAGTTGTAACGGTGATTATATATTTTAGGCGAGCTGCACGCTTAAACCACTCTGACAATAAAACATGAGTTTAATGTCCATAATAATGCTTATCAATGTAAATAAAAGAAAATTGATCCTTTATTGCTAGGATTGCTCCTTGAACGATATATCATGCCCAAATGGCTCCTTGAAGTTTATGACCGGATTCAGATGATTTTTTTTAGTCGGCAACACAAATACAAATTAATTCAGGAAGATTTTCTATACGTTCATAAAACCATCAAGTAAAAAAAAAAAAAGAATGAAAGGAGCATAATAAAAATATATATCTAAGTTATAAAAGCATGCATGATGCTCCTGGGATTATTAAAATGAAAAGAAAGCACACTGCCATAATGGTGCAAAAGAAAAAAAATAATATAATATGTCTTGTTACAGCGTGATGCAATTATGAAGTTGTCATCAGCATAGATTTTTTTATTGGCTGAAATTGATCCTTTAAAGACAAATTCTTCACAAGTCACAGAGTATGGTCACATATGATTCAATACCATTAATAAAAAAATAACTGAAGCATGTTCACCGCTATAGCTATAACGGTGTAATCCAACATAATGATATAGTTACAACAGTGATGCAAAATATCTGAAACTTAAAACGTCACACGCCTGGCTGAATTAATTAGGGGAGCATGATCTTTGGCAACAAGCTAGCGCTTCTCTCCTGTGCTATAAAAGAACAACCAAAGAGAGACAAACACATAGACAGAGAGACCGAAAGATAGAGAGCCGAAATTATACTCAAATTAACAGAGAGAAATTGAGTGCAGAGACAGAGATCAACGGAAAGAAAGGTAAAATAAAAAGAGAAGGGTGCTGAATTATTCATGAGCTGAATATCTGATTTTTTTATTCTCTTACCCTCCTCTTCTTCTCAGATTTTATAAACAAAAAGGAATCAATTTTAAGCGAAAGTGACAACACATTTGAAATAATACACCGTTACTTCCGGACTCGAAGCACTCGGTGCAGTAGGGTGCCGGTTGGGCAAAAATTACACAAACACTCGCTACTATCGGACTCGAAGCACTTGGTGCGTGTAGGTGCCGGTAAGGGTGATTCAATGGGCTCGAAACACTCGGTGGAGTAGAGCGCTAACAAAAAAAAAGGATCCGAAGCACTCGGTGCGTGTAGGATGCCATAATCATGCTAATGACGAGTGCGAATGAGGCAGAAATGCTGTCAAAATTCCCTCTTAATTAGACATGAAAAATAATATTTGAATGAATAAAATCAAGGCCGATATGCTGTTGAAATTTCAAAAGAAATAATGTGTGGCTTTTGTCATATAAGTGATAGATGATAAAACAAAAAAAATATTTTTTTTTATAACATAGGAGCCGATTGATATGACAAATAAAAAAATAAAAAAATGAGAGATCAAACTTTGAATGGACGTACATACCCAAGAATAAAATTGAAACAAATAAAAATAAATTTTTGCAAAGTTTGGAATGTGCATGGACTGGAAGAAATATTGTTGAACTATGAGCATAAAAAAAAAAAAAATGAAAATGATGAATGATTTAGAAAAGAACAAAGTAACATGAATTGCTGAGTGATGCTTCCTGCGGCTATAACTCACTGTTGTGATCAGATGCATCAATCGATTTAAGCATGAAAATAATAATAATAACAAAGTTTCATGTCTGCAAACCTCTGAAGAAACTCATATGAAATAAAAGTATGTCGATCTTCATGTCAATGATGTCACAAGAATCATCTCACCATTACTTTCAAGAAATAAAAAGTGACTTAATATGTCGAGCAATGTGGATTAGCGACGACAAAATGTGATCTAAAATATCAAACCAAGCGCTTGACCGAGTAACTCCAATTCGTATGCACATCCAAATCAAGTTTAGACTCAAACCATAACCTAGCCCGAGCCTAAAATAAATCCGAAACAAGTCCATATCGAAGACTTGAACCAAAAGACAACTCCAACTCAAACCAAACCCATATTAAATATGAAGATCGAACCAAACCCAAGAAAAATCTACATAAATTCAAAATTAAACCCAAGGCCAACCCAAAACCTATACTAAATACGAAAAACATAAGACCCAAATCAAACACACCAAACATATCTAAATAAACCAAATAAATCAAGCCAACAAACTCAAAGCGAACCGAAGAACCGCAATCAAGCCCAAGTCAAACCCAAAACCAACCCAAAAATCAAACCAAATTCAAATAAAAAATCCAAGCAAGCCAACCCAATTCACCAAAGTAGACTCAAACCAAAACCAAAGGCTTCCACGCCACCTTAAAACAAAGGCTTCCACGCCACTCAAACTCAAAGGCTTCCACGCCACTCAAACTCAAAGGCTTCCACGCCACTCAAACCAAAGGCTTTCACGCCAACCAAAACCAAAGGCTCCCACGCCAACTCAGATAAAGGCTCCCACGCCACCCAAATACAAAGGCTTCAACGCTACCTCAAATAAAGGCTTCCACGCCGACCGAAACCAAAGGCTCCCACGCCGACCAAAATCAAAGGCTCCCACGTCAACTCAAATCAAAGGCTCTCACGCCACCTCAAACTAAAGGCTTCTACGCCACCCAAATTCAAAAGCTCCCATGCCACCCCAACAAATACATAAGTTCAGCTAAAGCCCTTGCATGAAACATGCACCCCAAACAAAAGCCCTAGAAAACCCTAGGCACCCTCAAATCAGCTAAAGCCCTTGCATGAAATAGGTACTCCAAACAAAAGCCCTAGAAAACCCTAGGCACCCTCAAACCAGCTAAAGCCCTTGCATGTAATAGGCAACCCCAAATTAAACAAAAGCCCTAGTAAATACTAGGCATACACTGTTAGTATGCCCTCGAGGGTTGAATCAGTACTACCCTTCTGATTCAGTATCACCCTCTGTTCTTGATTGCACTTCAGATACCCTACCCTAATCATGTTATTTCGTCTAGCCCCTTAATCGGAGGTTCCTGGGTACTACCCAGGGTAATTAACGGTAGGGGCTTGCGCCTGCCGGAAGGAAAAGAATCCCCACAATCAAACAATAAGCTTCTTCCTCTTTACCTATTCGAGGGACGGAGTGTATCTGCAGAGACGTTCGCGCCGGTCTACACTAAAATAACAAGCCGACAAAAATGCCTCAACATCTCTCTCTCTCTCTCTTGCTCGCCCTCATTCTCTCGCTCTGAGAAACAGTATTTTGACCAATGGGACGAACGAGAAACAACATTTATAGGGATGGAAGCGGGGCGAAGGTCGGCGAAAAAATTAGCCGTTGGACGCAAGATCGGAATAAAAAGATTTTGCAAATGTTGGAAGATTCGATTGTACAAGTTGGGGATTCTGTTTTTCTGAGAAAAGCAAATATTTGGTGGAGCCACCGAGAGCGACAGAGTGAAGAAAGGTTGCAGGGTTTTTCCTGAAAGAAGCAAAAATCTTATGCGGGACTGTAGATATTTTCTTTGGTTTTTGGATACTCTCCGGTGCAATAAATTCACTGGAGAGACGGAGTTGGTCATTTAAAATGAGTTGATCAAGTCGGATGGGTGGTACCTAGGTTACGGTCTTAAATAATGAAAATAAATTAATAGTAAATGTCCACAATGAATGGGTCCGTAAAAAAACAAAATGACCATTTGACCATTCACTGATTCACATGCCCTTAATATTTTTTTTTGTTTACTTGTACGCTTCTCCAGCGCTGTCCTCAGAATTTTTGTTGATTGATGATTTAGACCCATTGCATATATTGATGTCAGTTAGCAGTATTAATTGTCGATATATATTTTTTTATTGAGGGTTAAAATGTCTTAATTTCTGTCTCAAAAAGTCTGAATTTTAAATTCACGTCAAGATTTGTTTAGGTAAGAGTTCTGATCTGTGAAAAAAGAAATTCATTGTCTAACAAAATAATTCAAAAAATATTTATCATCTTTCTTAAAAGTATGGCTTTTAATATGGAAGGAATTGTTTTAGTTTTAGAATACTAATAAACATATCAGACATGTCATAAATGCATTTTAATTTATCTTATTCTCTTAATTTGACCAATTTACATCAACTTGAACAGATAGAAAAAGAAATACAAAAAATCAAACTAATACATACTGGCATGATATGTGCCCTTGTTTGTATCTATTAACTGTTATAAATTCTTTGATGTCCATACTATAGATCAATATTTTTCTCGTCTATCATTATAATGTTTACATGTGTGTTGCTAAATTCAACCATCTCGTTCGATTTATTGTAAAACATTATTTAGTTCAAAAAAGTAAAATTAAAGACTTAACATTGTACGAGCCCCTCAACAATTAATTATAACATTTCAGATTTGTCTATATAATTATTTTTCTTATTTTTTCTGTTGATTTGATATTTGTCGATAGAAAATAAAAATCAACCAACTCTAATTAACACATAGTCAAGTATCAATTGATTACGGTTGAAGCTTGAGCAAATAACAATTAATTTAATTTTAAAACTGAAGGGACTGGAAAGCTAGAAGTTGGAGGAGTCCGAATCTGCTGCGATTCCGAGAGGGATCGCAAGTTCCTGAAATTCTGAGATCAACGGTTCAAATTTTTCCATGTGCGTATCTCTGAAACGTTTCAGAAAAGTAAATTTTCATGCACACATCTCTGGAAAGACCAACATATGAGATTGGATCGCAGGGTCTTGTGATTCCCCGAGAATCACAGCAGATTTATTTTCGAAGTTGGAGATTTCATAATCATTTAGTACATAAAACAAACAATAGAAACTTAAGTCTCTGCTCTCAAAAATCTTTTCATAACCAGAAAAATGGTTTTAAAACTTAAGTCTCTTCTCTTGTTATTTGATAATTATCTATTCGGACTATCTTGACTATCTACAAAAAATAAAACTTAAATTTAAAATACAACAACGTAGAATGATCTCTGTGATGGAAATATCATATTTAGAAAAAATAAAAAAATGGATGAGATTGTGATTTATGTTTTACCGTAAAACATATATTAAATGATTTGAAATTTCAATAATTTGAATTTATGATTCACGATGTATGGAATGAATTTCTAATTACGTAAATTTAATTGTTAGAGTATTTATATTTCCAATAACATATTTTAAAAAAATATTCATTTATACTTTTTAACTTTGTTTAAATTGAAAAAAAAAATGCATAATCAAGATCCTTCCCCTTAACCGAATTCGCATCATCTGAGATATCTGAAACTTTGAGTGTTTTTTGGGAAAATCTCAACCGTTCAAATACGCTCTGCACGAAATCACAAATGATACTGGCCCCCTGCGCTATCCCCTTAACCTGCAGTAAGGTGCAGTCCGAACTTGCATAATGAGAAAGAGAATAAAGTTGTTAACAGCAAGGTGCCAAGGTCCCACATTTTTAGTATTTAAAATGTGTTGTTCTTGAATTTGATCTGCTACTATTGGTCACCCGCTACACGGCGTATGTTCCCGATATTGCCACAATAAATCAACATTTGTGAGCCTTGAAGGGACAACAGACGAATCCCCCGATTTTTTATTAATAAATAAATAAATAAATATTGAGAAAGGTAAAAGATTTCAGAAAAATTCAAAATCTAAGAAGATTGTTATAACAGAACGTTATGGACTATAACGTTTAGATAATTCAACCACTAATATTTCGATATTATTAATTTAAAAAAAAAAAATTTGACCATTGTGCATAACGTCCAGAATTGGCTAGTCTAAAATATCCATTTATGTAATGGCGGCACAAGGTCTAAAATATCCTTTCTCTAGTTATTTATTTATTTTCCTATTAATAAAAAAACGGCGAATCCCCATGGGACCATGGGTGCATATTTGATGTTTGAATGAAATCAGGAATAGAGCAAGAAGAGAGCTAACTTTAATCCAATATTTTGTTAGTTTAGTAGAATAGTGAGAATAGTCACAAAACACAAATAAATAATAGTCCATATTTGCTAATTCAAACACACTCAAACGAAGAATAGTAGTTCGGAATAGTGTTGATCCGGATTAGTGAATATTATTCACCATCCAAATGCACACTGAGTTATCTCCATTTCTGCGTGACCGACGTGCATAACACCTATTTGGATAAGCGCAGGGGACCAATATTATTTTTGATTTGAGATTCGTGCAGAACGTATTTGAACGGTTGAGATTTCCAAAAAACACTCAAAAGTCTGATATCTCAGAGGATGCGAATTCAACTTCTCCAAAAGTATTTTGAAACATTGCATAAATCGTTACCCGTATCCCGTACCCGATATCCGTACCCGTACCCATAAGTATAATGTGAGGGTTAAAACATTGCATAAATCGTTTGATCAATACGATGACTCAAAAGTATTTTGTAAATGTAAAAAATGCCTCAACAGTCAACACATGGGCTACAAAATTGGATGCCTCATCCTCTCTAGTAATTACATATTCATCACCGTTGTGCATAGCAGTTGGTAAAACTGTAAAAGCACAGGTCCTACATATTTTGCGATTCTCTGTGTCAGTTGTGGCAAAACAAAAATCTAAGGCAATTACAAGAAATTAGAATGATGCAGTAATTTTTTTTCTAGATGGCATCTTTCTGTAAATTATGAATTGTACAGAAAATAAACCGTACAATTAGGATCTATTAATTATTACAAGGGGACATGTAGATTTCTAAGGATATGTATACAGATTTGATTTCTGGATGAGAAAAATGAATACAAATTTTATAAGCTTGGTCAGACCATCTAATATTTATTTGCAAATTAATTTCAAACAGTGACTAACTTTTTAAAATTGCTGAGTGTACATGACGTACACTATTCATGATCAATTTTAGGTTTTTGATTTTGCTAAATGCATTTGTTATGCACTGCCTCTGTAGAAAGGCGATAGCTATGTTATGTGGTCGTTTATACAAGGTATCATTTCAATTAAAGTAAAGATTGTGTGACTTACGGACAGAAAATCATATCCGGTAATCTCCGGACACTAGCATCCCATTTTTTTTTTCCAATTTTGATAATTCATCTAAGAACATATATATCTCTGATATTATGAGAGTTTCTAATCTGATGTAGCAGTTTCCAATTCAATTTCAGAGATGTGGGAGAATTTCTTATTTAGAAAATATGCAATAAAGTTTCTTATTAAGAAACTGTTTATAAACTCCACGCTGACCAAATGATTGACTCAAATTATTTATCTTTTTTAATTTATTGCTGATGTGGCTTAATAGAAATTCTAAAATTAATTTCAGAGATGTGAGAGTTAGAGATCTTAATTTCTAAAAAGTGATTAACAGTTATTTAGAAACTCATTTTAGTTGTTGCGATGTAGATACTCTAAGATTGTAAACAGAAACTGATCATAAGATTTACGTTATTTTTATATTAACATTAGATTGAAAGAATAATTTCCGAATTCAAATATTATAAACTATTCGACCGAATATGGTCTGTCCCTGACTTCTTAATTACACATTCCATAAGGAAATTCGATCAAGTTGATAAGGCCATGTTTCAATGGCCCTTACGGATCTTTCGCAGGCCATGAATAGACCAGAATTCAGACTCTTCTCAAGGGCCAACCCGAGATTAATATGAAAAGCCTTGGGATCCGTCAAATAGCTAGGCCCAATAAGGCCTCATAAGGCCTCACCCAATACGAGTCTAGTCCGGATTCAGCTTACGGTCACCGCCTTCAAGTTCGTACATGGCGGGTGCGATTTAGTGACCGCTTTATTATGCGGACGTCACCGCCTTTATGCGGTGATAACCGTCTTTATGCGAGCTTAACCTCTCCTATGCGATCTCTCCTAACCGCTCTGACAATGCAGAATGACAGTTAGGGGACGACCTATTTAAGGCAGAACGCCCCATTAAACAAGAGCAGACTTTTGCTTAAACAAGCTAGAAATCATACAGGTTAGAGTCCGAATATCTCCTAACCATTTCCACTTCGGGAATCAACCTCATTAACCTCAGCCTGTCTTCCCGAGACAGGGCGAGCCCAATCCAATCACCTTTCTCACATACGGCCTACTCTCCCCGACTCCTCGAGATAGGACCTATCACAAGTAATTTGAAATAAATTTTAATGGTTGGTGTAAGTCTATGCTTATATCTTTTTTTTTTCTTTATCCCAGGTGGCTAGAGTTGTATTTTATCCTCTGAATCTTTGTACATTTTGTTTGTATAGTATGGAATATAGTTATATATCAATTGTGACAGTTAAAAATGTTTAAGACAATTAAAAAAAGGTGAAGATTCATTAAGAATGTATTACTTTGAGAACCTTGACAACCGTATAAAATAACTTAATTTTAAAGTTCAGCGAATAAAATAATATATTTTTAACACATTATATATACGAAAAATGAAGAATTTTGATGAAATTTTTCTATTTGTCAAACATAAAATAATTTACGAATTGAATGAAAATTGTTAGACAATTCATTTATTAGAAAAACAACGTTTAATTTCACAAAGGACATGCTGTTGCATGCAAAATGATATGGATTTAATTTAATTCCAATGTTTCGATATCAGATGATATAATAGAAACAACATTTTTTTAGTACTATTTATTAGTTGGCACTAATACTGCACTAAAGTACAAGTACATTATATGGTTACCTAGTTCATAATCCAATAAGCACATTTATGACACTTTATATACTCTTTACGGTTACCTACGTAGGAATGAGAGCATTGCTTTCAATCGTTATTAGAGGCTTAAAGAAACTATTGTAATTATTTGTTTTTAAAAAAATATATTATTTACAAGAAAATACAATCCAATTACTTCCCCTAAAGTTGGTGGAACCAGAAATAATATGCTACATGAAATATATAGGGGCTGTTATAGTGAAAATGGTGCTTTAAAGAATCTTAAACTACACAACTCTAGCACGTGGATTTCTAAGGAACAATATCAAGATTCGGTTTATCAATGTTGAAATTATCAAGTCTGAGTGAAATTTAAAAATTGCTGAGTGCACATGACGGGTATTGTTAATCATGAAGTTGTTTGCTCAAGTAACCCTCTGATCGGAAAGGAGTGAAGTTGCATAAATAAGAAATATAATCGGAATTCGTGTCGCGTACTGATCAGAAGAGGAGGCGACGAAGGAAACGAGAGGAATTCGCGCGACTTTTCTCCTTC
Organism: Carex parvula; assembly: GCA_025461045.1. Classification (NCBI taxonomy): domain Eukaryota; kingdom Viridiplantae; phylum Streptophyta; class Magnoliopsida; order Poales; family Cyperaceae; genus Carex; species Carex parvula. The sequence goes on from JAJGRW010000727.1 coordinate 476,591, forward strand.
GAAATCCCGTCGGGAAATCCACGCCAAAACGAAGGTATTTGGCGAGAAATGTACAGAACCGCGTGAAGTGACGCAAAACCCTTCCTTCTCCCCATTTGCTCCGCGTGAAGTGGCGAGAATTTCCAATCAGAGGGTGCGAGTCGCTTTCTTAGTTGCTCCGACAAAGTATGTTTCTACTTCTTCTTTTCCGTTCTTCTTCCTATCTACTGTCAAAAAAAAAAAATTTGGTTTCCTTTCTCTTACAATTAAACCCTAAAAACTAGGTGTTAATGGCATTATTTGTAAATGGAAAGAAATTTAAGGGTAACTATAAGATTACTGAGAATGAATTCGTTTTGAGAAAATAGTTTAGCCGATCTTAAAATTTCAATTTGAAATCATATCCATCCTATTCTTTTCTATTCTTTTCTTACTTATTTTGTTTCCGATCACAGCCTAAGTGTATTGAATATTAATTTTATATGGCACCACCTTCTGTGAAAGGATCAGAACGGCCCGATTAACCGCAGATTGCCCGCTGATTAGCCAATTTCCTTGGTGAGCACATCACCAATCCCTCTCGTGAAAGGATCACTTTTATATGGCACCACCTTCTGTTTGATGAATGTCTAACTGAGAAGAACCCTGTATTCTTCTTTACACTGTGTGGTCAAGAATTGACATCCCCTCAGGTTACCGGACAGAGTACAATTGAATCGGATGGCCCAACATTATTCTTTTAACTTGGCACGAATCTCAAAGCACAAATAATAATGCCCTCTGCGCCATTCCGAGCAAGAACCGGCTGAGAGTAAATCTGAGCCGTCTGTTTCAACTGTGTTGAGTCAGGTACCTGGGAGGATACGGATCCGTGTGGTCAATGTGTACAAAGTAGTTTACACATGGAGATGCTCTTAATTTTCTCTTTATCCCAACAACTCATGTCAACACGTTGCCAATTTTGAAATTTTAGTAACCCCTCCATCTTTGGCTTTTTTTGGGATTATATCTGAAGGGTTTCGTACCACCATTATCTTTTGTGTGTAGGTTTCTACTCTCATGCTTGATCAAATGGCCCAGTGAAAATAATCTTGGAATTCGCCTAACCAACCATTGAAACAACTCCACATTCTTAGATAATCCAAGAACTAACCGACTACTTAATAATGAATTTTCCAAACAACGACGGCTCCAACGAAGATGATGCGGCAGTCATGAACATGGAGGTAGTTTCGGGGACATACCAGTTTAAAGTTCAGTACTCCAAAACTAAACACATCTGCAAAGTGAATGGTGACCATTATTGCATCACCTCTCCCATCTTCAAAGTGAATGGTCATGATTGCAAAATCCTTTACTACCCTCCAGGCTCTGAAGACACCATTGAGCTAACGTTGGCAATGCATTGCAAATCTGAGAAAGTGACTGCTTCTTTCACATTGGGCCTGTTGGATAAGTATGGCCGGCCTTCTTCCAAGGCATGCAAAAGTAAAAAAAATGTCTCCTTTGCCTTTGATCCAGACTTTTGGGATGAACATAGTATCCCAGATTTCATGGAACGGTCCGAGCTGGAAGGGCACTGTGTAAGAGATGGTTGTTTCACACTTGTCTGCAGTATAACAATCCTCGACGAATTCTACAAGGAAGTGCCGAAGCGTTTTGTTAATGGCATCATGCCGTTTAGCATAGATGAACATTTTGTTCAGCTGTTGGATATGAAGGAGACTGCTGATGTGAAATTTGAGGTGGAGGGGGAGATCTTCATTGCTCATAGATCAATACTCGCTGCCCGTTCACTGGTATTCAATGCAGAGCTCTTCGGGTCGATGGTTGAGAGAAATACTGAGACCATAACTATTAAAGAAATTAAGGCAACAGTTTTCAAGGCCATGCTCCATTTCATCTACACTGACTCACTCCCTGATATGTCCGATGAAAATATCCCACTTGCTACAATGACTCAGCATTTATTGGTAGCTGCTGATAGATATGCATTGCATGGGTTGAAGATGTTGTGTGAAGATAGGTTAATGAGGGATATCACTATGGATACCGCTCTAAGTACCTTAACGTTGGCGGAGGAGATGAACCTTGTTTGTGACAGGGAAAACCTTGTCGATTTGTCGGTAACAGATGATTATGTGCAGTTGATGGTCCGTTATCCTTCCCTGTTGAAGGAGATTCGTGTTGGGGTTAGAGGCTAATTTGTGAATCACAAACCCTGTTCAACCCTGAAAAAGGTAATTTTCTGTTCAGTTAGATTTTTAATTTTCTGATTTGTAGCATTCGTACATCATCCTGTTGTAATTTCTTTAAACTTTATGTTTTTGTTTATTAACTAACTGGTTTGGTATATAGCACCATATTTTTACTTGTAATTCTCTGAATAGCTGGCATACAAGAAAAGAGATGATAATTTAATTAAAATTTAGTGTTAATCACATTGAAAATGATTTTTCATCTTATGAAAGTTAAACAACCAAAGAATCAACATCATTTACACAAGGAAAAGATTAATTATTTTAGATACGTCCCTATGAAACTTTTGAATAGTTGCTGTACAATTCATTTTAGCTTTGAATGTTCTCTCCATATATACTCTGTTTTCTAGAAGCTAATTATTTAGTTTTTTACAAGAGTTGGAGAGATTAAACCATTTTGAGTGAAGTTGTGTTATCTGCGATGCTTATTATTTAATTTATTAAAAGCATAGTCTGATGCAAGGGGCGGCAGTAATCCCCTATTCTCTGTTTAAGTGATATAATTTGGATTTTTTTTTTATGTTTATAGGGAATCTAGGGATGCTCATTGTCTTTGGGGATGTTGATGTCAAACCAGGATCTACGTTAAAGTTGTTTAACACTTTCCTTTCATTTCCTTTTGGTGTGCTCTTCTAGTTAACCCACCTTAATACCACTCTTTTTTATTTGATCAAATCTGGTACATGATCTGTATCAGATGTTACCTGAAGTTCACAACTGTATTCCTTGATCAAGTCAAATTTTGATAACATTCTAACTCATAAACTAAAAGTTGATGTTAGGCTTTAAATATACTGTATCTGGCACTGCTTGTTATTGGAATTATATCCTAATATTTTGTTGAAATTCTTTCGTATGCTACTTTTTATTTTATTTTTTATATTGAAGTAGTTTCCTTCTCTTCAATAATCCACCACCTGCCCCCACTCACATAAACACAAATATCCTCAGAGCATGGTGCTTTTCTCTTGTTGTTTTTGTGTGTATTTGGTTTGAACCAATTCATAATTAAACCTTGCTTTTCTCTTGCTTTTCTCTTGTTGTACATTTACCCACACCGGGTTCCTTTAAGTGATATCAATACCACAATGATTGTGTAAGTTAAGGAATCAAGGTTTCAGACTTTGAAAGAATTTATCTATTATTTTTATGGAAGTGAAATTGAAAGGAGTTTTTAGTACTTTGATATATATCGCCTGTAAGACAGATGAGATTGTATTTGGACTTGTTTAATTTCATCAAATTCTTAGCCCTGAAATTTCGATGTATAATGTAAGCCATGAATAAAATTGTATTTTGGTTATCAATTAAAGAGTATTAGCCGAATGCCAGCAATATAAGAGCATCTGCATCTCTGCAACTCAAATGAATTCTAAAATTTGTAACTCTCACATTCTTAAAATTAATTTTAGAGTTTTTATTAAGCCACGTCAGCAATAAATTAAAAAGGAGAAATAATTTGAGCCAATCATTTGGCCAACATGGAATTTATAAACAGTTTCTTAATAAGAAACTTTACTGTATAGTTTCTAAATAAAAAAACTCTCTCACATTTCTAAAATTGAATTAGAAACTGCCACATCAAATTAGAAACTCTAATAATACTAGAGATTTAAATGCTCTTAGTGCTAATTCTTAAATTTTTCATAGCCCCTACAACTAATAATTTTAGAAACATCTCACACGAGCCTCTTAATTAATGCTGTAGTAATGAAATATATTTCTAAAATTTCTTAATTTTATAAGCCAAATAAGTGTAATATTGAATATATTTCACGATTACATATGTACTATTTGGTAACCTTTTCGTTTCGAACCGCACACAAAGGAAATGCTGTTTGCATACAAATGATATAAATGGATTTAGTTTGATTGTTTCATATTTATTAGTTGATATAAGAAAAGCAACATTTTCAATACTACTAATAGGAAGTATTAGTTGGCACTAATACAGCACCTTTAAAATACAAGTACATTATATGGTTACCTAGTTCATAATCCAATAAGCATTGATAGTGAAGGAAATTAGTACCAATTTTGTTACACTTGCGGGTTGCATGACATGTCTCTATTCAATAAAAAATAACTCATCACGACACATCACACATACTAAACTGGTTATGTCATGTCACATCACGTGACATAATACTTGACCAATCTTTCCAGCATTGTTTCTTTATTTATCTTTTTACAATATTTTCTTATTTTAAACATTTTTTTTATTTTTTCTATGAACAAACTTAAAATATGAAAATTTGGACATGTTGTTGGTGCTTTAAAGGATATTTGTTTGGGCATGTTGACCAATCTTTCCAAAATATTTTTTTACAATATTTTCTTATATTAAACACTTTTCTTATTTTTTTTCAATGAACAAACGTGAAACCAGAAAAATGATAGGTTATATGGAATATTTGGGCATGTTGTTGGTGCTTTAAAGGATTTGAAATACACATTTCTAACATGTGGATTTTGTGAGGTATATCCTAAGTGTGATGTGCAAAATTATCTAGTCGAATTATACGAATTTTATAAGCACGATCAGACCATCTAATAATAATTTATTCGAAAATTTGAAAAATAACTTAAATTTAAAAATGGCTGAGTGCACATGCATTGTTATAATTATCCAAGTTTTGACTAAAAGTAGCCAAAAATTGCTTAATGCATTTGCGGGACTTTGTGGTTCTTTATATAGGGGACTTGTCTATTTATGTAGAGATTGTGGGACTTAAGAAAAGAAAACCCTATCCGGTAATCTCCGCTCGGATAGCATCTCAGTTTTTTTTTTTTAATTTTTAAATATTAATAATTTAATTTCTCAAAAAAAAAATATTAATAATTCATCTAATATGATTACAAAGTATAAACTGATATTTTTGACGTGATTTTTAAATTAACTCATAGGATTTGAAGAACAACTAACGATTGAAATTAAAAATCATTCGACCGAATAGTGGTATATATGTCCATGACTTCCTAACTACACATTCCACAATGCAATGCAAGCAATTTGAAATAAATTTCAATGGTTGATGTATAAGTCTATGCTTTAATTTTTTTTTTTTTATCCCAAGTGTGGCTAGAGTTGCATTTTTGTAAATTTTGGTGTAGTTTGGAATACAGTTATTTATCAAATGTTGAGAAAATTAAAGACAGTTAAAATTTGTTAAGACAATAAAAGGTGGGTATTTATCAATGTTTTAAATAGCGTTTATAGCGTCATAGCGGGAAGGCTACAAAAAAAGCTATTGTGAATAGTGTAGCTATAGCGGAAGCTATTCCAAATAGCGTTTTTTTTTTTTTACAAAAATTATATTATATATTTGTACTATATATTAACATTATCTAAAGTTTCATAGAACAATAAATAACACCAAATTAATTAAGAAATTATAATATTCATATTAAACTAGTACAAAAGTCCATGGTTCAAAATATCCATAATAATATTATAAACTATCGATCTTTTTTCTATACAAAATATCTTAAGCATCATGATTCATTCTATTTTTTTTTCTATACAAAATAAATTTTATGAATCTTTATTTAAGCCCATATAAATTGTCTAAAAAAACCCAATATGCATAGCGCGCAAATAGCGTGCTATAGCGGACCGCTATTACCGCTATAGCGGCCGTAGCGCAATTAGCGTATTTTCATGCCATAGCTTAGCGTTTAGGGTCCAAAAACGCTATAGCGGTGCTATAGCGCCGCTATAGCGTGCTATTTAGAACACTGATATTTATTAATTACCGACAACCGTATAAAAACATGTAATTTTAAATTCGGCAAATAAAATATAATATATACTTTATACACATTATATATACGATAAATAATAAAATTGATGAAATTACTTTTTATCAAACATCAAATGATTTTTGAATTGAATGACAATTAAAACACAACTCATTTATTAGAAAAACAACATGTTTATAATTTTTTTTTATTTTTTCCAACTGTTTTATTTAGCCTACTTGTTTATATCATCTATAGATGAACCGAAATTTTTATTTTTACCATTAAAAAATGATAAATAAAAAAACTACGAAATCTAAAAAATTTCATTTTTGACACAAATGCAACATAAAATTACAGTCAGGAATTGGGTGGCCGCAACTTCATATCACGTCTCCAAACCCTTTTTTTCACCGTGTATGACCATTCAAATGGTTTCATTAATTCTAATTGGTCCAAAAAAATGTGGGGCCATCAAATTTGACCAACGTTATTGGTGTGAGTTGGAGAAAAAATTAAGGAAATTTTGGACGCAATGTTAAGTTGTGGCCACTTAATTTCTGGCCGCAATTTTACGTTGCGTCCATAATGTTTTACGAATTCTATAAAATTCGTAGTTTTTCTATTTTTTTTTTATATGGTAAATTTAAATTTTTTCGGATATATCAATTAATAATGCTCTGCAACAGTTCTTATATTTAGCCTACTAGTCTATCTATATATGAGATCTCATCTCTAATCAAATGACTTTTAATTCTAGTTGCTTGTATAGATTTGGAGAGAGAAATGTGGCTTCAGACACAATAATATCATTATCAGGGAGGTTAAATCAAATAATTTTCAGCACATTTGTTATTAATTTTTATATGGTCCTGGGTATAGAAGAGTAAAATTTCTGTAGCAATAAAGGGAACAAGAGATTAACATAGGTTATTGCAATTAATCTCATCAAATTAATTAACAATAACAATTTGATGGGGACATTAGATATCATCCAGAGAGATTGGATGTTTTCTTGAGTAAATTGGCTATTCTAGAAATTTAGATGAGTACACTAGAAATTTTCATAAAAAGGATCTGTAGTGCTTTATAAATAAATCACTACAAAAATGTATCACTATTTGCGAGAATAAAAGTGTCTTTTGCTGACGGTATTTTACCTTTGTAATGAATTATATAACTTTAACTGTCCAGTAACAAAGCAAGTCACAAAAACAACGAGAGTCACAATATGGTTCTACTGCAAAGCAAAAAATATTGAAGCAACAGAAAAGTAGAAAATAAAATCAGAGAGAACATTGAGATGTATTCATCAATTGGTATGTTCCCGTATTTATCCACCTTAACTCAACCTCAATTTCATATAGATTCTTGCACTGTAATAATGCTCTCTTGATCTAGTTGCTTCCTTGGTCAGTGGTCACAATAATACTGGAAGTTCAAGGGAAGAAAAAAGAACTACACATCTCTAACATGTGGAATTCTATAGAACTATATCAAGATTCGGTTTATCAATGTGAAAAATCAACTTGTTGCGTTCGAATTTTATAAGCATGGTCAAAATGGAAATTTAGAAGTTGCTGAGTGCACATGACGTGTACTATTAATGATTAAGTTTGTTGTTGGGTGTTGCTCAATGCATTTGTAATGCACTGCCTCACTAGGAAGGCAATAGATATGTTTTGTGGTTCTTTATATCGGGGACTATTTCGATTTAAGTAGAGATTGTGGGACTTGAGAAATGAATACATATCTGGTAATCTCCGCTCGGAAGTCGGAACCTAGCTAGCATTTCAGTTTTTTTCTCCAGTATTGATAATTCATCTAAGTAATACTAATATGAGTATAAAGTCGTAGAAATTGATAAGATTAATTGACGTGATTTAGATTAACCCATAAGATTTGAAGAATAATTAACGATCGGCGCGCAGTTAAAATATTTAAGGCAATTAAAAAAATGGGGATTCATTAACAATGCATTAATTTGATAACCTTCACAACCATATAAAATAGCTTGTAATTTAAAATCCGGTAAGTAAATATAATATATACTTTATACCAGTATTGTACAAAACAATAATTTAGCCCAATTAATTGGCAGATTAGTCGTTGCGGTGATCAAACTATTACGAATTATCTGCTTTTGTTTATACTGTCAATTAGTTGGTCACTTTTATTATTATTAATTTTTCTGTATTTATTTGTTATATGTGCTCTAATTTGTCTTGTCTTATTTGAGTTTTTCTAAATGATTTCATAAAATTTTATTAATTAACAATGAAACTAAGTAAAAATAAATTTATTTGATAAGTTTGATGAGTTAAATTAATCATTTTTAATAATTACAAGTATATGCACATAATTTTCATAAAAATGAAAAATTATCTGCAAAATTTTGATTAATCGGCCACCTACCGTTTAATTGCTTAACGGAACTGCGTCCATCCGACAAGCACATACTGTTATTTACAACATTTCTTTATACACATTATCCATACTAAAAATAATGAAATTTTACCAAATTTTACCAAATTTTACCCTTTGTCAAACATCAAATAATTGTCGAATTTAATGAAAATGGATACAACTCATTTATTAGAAAAACAACACGTTAAATTTTATAAAATTCTTAGTGCTATATAATGACATACATTTTATACCTCGTGTATATGGAAAATTATGGCTGATATATAACAAGTATATATGTGTTCTCATTATTCCTCTCCATTTTTAATATGAGCATAATTAAAGGGTTTGGTCAACATAACTTTAAAATTTATTGGATTAACTTAAAATGAGATAAGTTCAAACCGTTGAAACTGATCTACTTCACAAGTGATACATGTACATATAAAATTTTGACATTTTCGAATTCATTTAGTACAAAGTCAAGCTGTCAAAAATAGATGATGAATGCATTATAATAACTTGTAAAACTTCATTTTTTTTGCATGTACAAAGTCATATCTTTGACCGCTTGACTTTGTACTGAATATATTCGAAAATTTTAAAATTTCGCATGTACACGCATCACTCGTAAAATAAATTAGTTTCGACAGTTTGAATCTGTCTAGTTTGAAGTCAATATCATAAGTTTTGAAATTATACTCACCAAACACTTTGGTGAGCACAATACACACCAACTTCGCTCATAGTTAAGCTCTATAGCAAATTTTTAATTCAATCAAATATGTTTCTAAAATTTTTATTATAGAAGCAAAATAAGTGTAATATTGAATATCTTTCACGATTATGTATGTACTTTTTAATAAATTTTTCGTTTTGAACCTCATGTGTGAGGAAATGCTGTTTCAGAACCAACCGAAAAAATATATTTTCGCAAATTTAAAAAAAATTTAAAAATGCTGAGTGCACATGACGTACACTATTAATTATGAGTGTTTTGCTGAATGCATTTGTCATGCACTGCCTCACTAGGAAGGCAATAGGTATGTTATGTGGTTCTTTATACAGGGGACAGTTCCGATTTAATTAGAAATTGTGGGATTTAAGAATAGAAAACCCTATCCGGTAAATCTCCGCTCGGAAAGTAGTATCTCATTTTTTTTTTCCAATGCTGATAATTCATCTAATACCAGTACAGAGTAGAAACTGATAAGATTGACGTGATTTTTAAATTAACTCATAAGATTTGAAGAATAATTAACGAATTGAAATTATAAATCATTCGATAGTGGTTTATGTCCATGACTTCCTAACTACAAGAATAACTAATTCCACAACGTAATGCAAGCAATTTGAAATAAATTTTAATGGTTGATGTACAAGTGAAGTCTTTGCTTTTTTTTTTTTTTTTATCTCAAGTGGCTAGAGTTGCATTTTTGTACATTTTTGTTGAGAAAATTAAAGACAGTTAATATTTTTTAAGACACAAAAAAGGTGGGGATTTATTAGTTAACAATGTATTTTACTTTGATAATCTTGACAACTGTATAAAAAATCTTGCAATTTTAAAATCCGGCAAGTAAAATGTAACATATATATACTTTATACACTTATATATACGATAAATAATAAAAATTGATGAAATTACCTTTTATCAAACAACATGTTTATATTTTTTTTCCTATTTAATGAAACTTAATACATCTCATTTATTAGAAAAACAACATGTTTATATTTTTTTTTCTATTTAATTCCCAACAGTTTTATTTGGCTACTCGTTGTTTCATATATAGATCAATCAATAAAGCTCTGCAATAGTTCTTATATATATATATATATATATATATATATATATAGAGAGAGAGAGAGAGAGAGAGATGGGCTATTGTGCTTTGCAAAGTAAAACACCCTCTTTACTTCGGGTTTTTTTTCAATTTTGAAAATCCAAACAACCGATCTGAACCGTTCAATATGTTCTAAATATTGAAATGTGCTTGCAGACTAAATTTTATATTCTTTGGAATTTTTTTACTATTTATTAAGCCACTTTGAAAATCGCTGATCCGGTGGTCCAGAAAATTTTACTTTTTTTACTGTTCACAGTGGATCAGCGATTTTCAAAGTGGCTTAATAAATAGTAAAAAAATTCCAAAAAATGTAAAATTTAGTCTGCAAGCACATTTCAATATTTAGAACATGTTGAACGGTTCGGATCGGTTGTTTGAATTTTCAAAATTGAAAAAATGGCCCGAAGTAAAGAGGGTGTTTTACTTTGCAAAGCACAATAGCCCATCTCTCTCTCTGTATATATATATTTATCCAACTAGTCTACTTTATATATATAGATCTCATCTCTAATCAAATGACTTTTTAGTTTTAGTTGAGAGAAATGTGGCTTCAGACCCATGATTATCATTATCAGGGAGGTTAATTCAAATAATTTACAGCACATTTATTTTTATTTTTATATGGTCCTGGGTAGAATAGTAAAATTGCTGAATCAATCACGGGAACATGCATGACATTAACACAGGTTATTGAAATTAATCTCATCAAATTAATTAACAATAACAATAACAATTTGATGGAAAATTTTGATATCCCCTCCAGTATTACAAATAGCTGTCTGTAGCTGCGTTATGTTTTTTTTTTTTTTTCCAAAATCAAAATTACCAAACTAGAGAAAATAAAAAAATAAAGTAAAAGAAAATTAAAATGAGGTAGATACTGAATTATTTCAATACATTTGTGTTTAATAGCAGCACAAAAAGTAAATAAAGATATTAAATAATAGGAATACAGGCCCATAAAGGCCCAATATAAAAGGGCCTCATGATGAGGCTACATATACTGATACCAAAGCAATATGGAAAGACACGGAGAATTAAACTTTTTTTTTTTTTAAAACTTCACAGTGGGAATAATGTATTTGTTCATGAAAAGAATTAGTTGTATTTGTATACTACATATGTTCAACTTGATAACTACACCATGACCAACTCTCTATAAAACAAGCCAAGATTCAACATTGACCCCAGAAATCTGATCAAAATTAACAAAATTACATCTGTATTTTTCATTTTCCAAAATGAAAATTATTTATTGCCCATAATAGTTCATCCCCCTCACATGTATAAGCCAGTCTTAACTGGTGTTCCTGTCGGCCTGATCCACGGTTCTCCGTGCAAGAAATTGGTAATGGTATATTTCGTTGCCTCAGCTTTGTCTTTGACGAGCTTATACCCGGGCCACTTCACTCTGCCCACAGTGGCAGCCCCGGGACCATTGTTGTTGAATTCCCGATAAGTCAGGGTCTTCAATGCAAAGTCACCGTTCCATGGCAAGAAACCGTCTGGATGGATGAAGTCGTCGATCTCAGACTCCATGATCATTGTGTGTGAATACTCCTTCCATGGCCTACCGAGATAGCTTTTGATCTTCGCCTTGTCCGGGATGAGTGCTTTGTCAGCCACTATCTTGCATTTCTGCAAAATTATATATTGATCTTGTGATTTTTATTTCTTCAAAAAAAGGTAAATCAGAGACATATATGTGCATGGTTTCTCTTATTGAGTCCTATATGGTTTCTGTGTTTTTCTTTTGAGTGAGGCTACAGTAATTAAAGGAAACCAAACAAGAACTATGTAAATATCAGAGTGTCACATTGATTATGTTAATTTAATTAAATTGCTCAGGTACTACAATAATTAAATTGCTTGGATGCCAAATTTTACATTTTAAAAAAAATTTACTATTTTTTAATTAGGTACAAAATCACTTGATGTGAAAATTCTAGACCATTCGAAAGTTGTGTTTTTGTGCCTATTTAAAAAAATAGACCAATTCTAAAAAAGGTAAAATTTGGAGTGTAAGTACATTTTCATATGGAGATCATGATGAATGGTTTGGATCGAATATTTAGACCTTGCAAGTGAAGATATGGATCCATAATACGGATCAAAGTGCGCTATGCATAGTACCGTATCCTCACTCTTTTTTTTTTACCTGGAGAACAAAGCCGGTGGTCTCATGGGGGTTGATGCGGCCCTGAGCAGTGACAATGTTTTGTTGGTTGTCAAGGGGACGACGAACGGTGAAGATGCAGTTTTGGAAGACTGCAGTGGCGTCACCAAAGAGGAAATCGATGGTGCCAGAAATGACGCAGCTTCGGTAGAACTGTGAAAGGGAGTGTGCATAGAGAGTGTCTTGGTAGCCCTCCATGCGGCAGTTGAGGAAGATCGAACGGTCAGACTGTACCCTTAGCGCCACAGCTTGGTGCTTGATGGCACCCGCTGTGTTGCGGAATCCCATGGCTATTGCCATGAAGCCATCGCCCATGACAGCTGCATGCCACAAATAAATTTGGTGATTAAATATTAAAGCTGTATACATAGCAAGGACATAAATTTTCTGGCTTTATATGAGATGCATTTTTATTTTAAGTTACTGCAATTGAACGAGTAGTTTTGCATTGATCATACTATCAAGCATATAATTTAAGGTTAATAATGACTTTAACTATATGTGTGGTTCCCGTTAAAAGCATTTAGTCAATTCTTGTATTATTTCCTTTTAACTATGGTACCTGAGCAACTTAAATTAATATAAGGTAAATATATATTGTCTTTCAGTAAGTATTGTCATTAATTCCATGGGAAAAAAAGTTATTTGCTTAAATGACACCTCAAAAAGAAGTTGAATATACATCCATAATTGATAAGCACTGCAAGAACAATGCAGAATTTTGCAATTTGGTACTGTTTTTTTTTTTTTTTTTTTTTTTTTTCTGTTATCTTGAGTTCTTAGGGTTTCTGTATGAACTTCATGTCCCAAACAACTGCAATCTAAATGTTTGACATCTTATTTTCCTGCTTATAAAACAACATAATATAATATAAAATACAATATCTTCTGGCTTCTTACCGACAGTTGCGGTCTTGTAGGTGGTGAGACCATCGACGAAGTTCTTGTTACCGGTGATCATGCTCTTTTGAGATCCATCTCCGATCATCGTGATGTTTGCCATTTTTTTTGGGATCAGTACTTGCTCATCATATTCTCCTTCTTTCACGTAAATCACATACCTTTATGTTAAAACATTACAAAATGAAGTGATCATGGTTAGCACGCAGTTCATCTTCTTATGGAAGAATTGAACTCATAATTTACAAAATGAAATTACATAATAAATTAAATGAATTAAGAATTCTTCAAAACAATAACGCAGTTCATCTTCTCATGTAAGATTAAGTGGTAATTACCATCCAGCTTTACAAATCCAGGAGTCATTTCTTTTAATTAAGAAGATCCACTTCTAAATTGCTTCTTGCAATCGATTTCCATTTAAACATCTAAATGCCGACCGATCATTTCGTATTCATCATAGCAGTTGTAACATTTTGAAATAATTGTTCTTATCTAAACAAAATATCAAATCTTTATCCAAAAAGGAACCAATTCCCAATCGATCCTTAGCTCGTTTAATTTTGTAAAGAAATTAAATGACATGATACTTGTGACCACAAGAGCATTTGAAATAGAAACAAACACATTGAATCTTTTGTTTGGATTCATACCTTCCTTCGTAGTCCTTCGGAATGGCCTTGAGTGCTGCATTGATGGAGGTGAAGGCGCCGCTCCCATCCTTGGCAACAACCACATTAGGCTTCAGGTTTCCCTTTACCTTGCCGACAAGAATTCTCCGATCCTCATCAGAGACCCAAGATGGGATTCCTTCCTCGTCGAGTTCCGGATGAGCTGATTCTTCAGAAAGAAGCCTACGGTTAATTCCGGGGATCTTGATGTTGAGTGCAGAGAGAAAATCTGATAGCTTCGCGAGGATTGCTAAAGCATTGCTCGATAGTTCCTTGCCGTCCTTCATTGCCTTCTCCATTTTGGTCTTGAGATCTCCATCTGGAAAGCCGTCGATGCATGTTTCCTGGTAGCTGACGACTGCACTCAGCCACACTCTAAATTGGTGTGACCTATATACACAAATGCAACCCTTATAATGTATCATAACATTTAGTTATTTTTCTTTTTATGTAAGTTAAATGGTGCGTATAAAAGAAATTAATCAAATGGTGCGTGCAAACCTAGTAGGAAGATCGTCAAGTTTGTGCATGTCAATCCCCTCCAGTGTGCTTGCCAGGTGATCCTTGACATTCTCATAGTGTTCATTGCAATCCTCAATTGCTTGCTTAATACGAGGATCATTCGACTTGAGTAAACTTGATACGCTAAAAGCGTTACCAAGTTCGTCACGGATCACTGACACAGCCGCTCGGATCATGTCCTTCGGTGAAGAGGTGGTGTTGGTCGCCTTGGTGATGCTCTTTACGCACATATCCTTGTAATCAGTTGGGGAACATATAACTTCTACCGATTTAGAAATCGCATGCATTTGTGTAGTTGATGGTGCATTGTTTGAGGAGGGTTTCCCTGAAGAGCCTGATCCTTTGCTTGCCTCGTGTGTAGGTTGACGTGATATAACTGCGACTCCTGCTATTACCACAATTAATACAACAAAAACTGAGCTACCGGCCAACACCATGCGCTTACGCTGCTTCTGCTTTAACTCGGCCCTTCGCCGTTCCGTGAGTGGCCCAAAGTCCGAAAAAGTTGACATGATTTCTCAAATTATTACTATTATGTTAATCTTTTTTTTTCTTTTTTGTTGCTTTTCCTTCTCTGCCTTTGGGCAAGAGGTTAAAGGCAGAGAGGATAGAAGGGGGAAGGAAAGCAAGCAATGGTCGTATTTGTATTTGCTGGTTTTGCTCTTAAAGGAGGGAGGGGAGAGAATCTAGGCCTTTGGCTTTATTTAAATTACAGTTGGTTACTCATGTAATGTTAAATGAATGATTCCTATTGCTTGTGCTAAAATAGGATTGACACAGTTAAGCCTGTATGTGTCAGTTGATAAAAACTTAATTTGACATTTCAAATTCTAGGGAAATACATTAACCATTATGGGAAATGATGTCTTTCGATAAAATATAATCTATATTAATAGGTAAAATTTATATTTTGAACCGGAACTAAAGTTCCAAATTTGCCAGAATACTTGAAGTTGGTGTCAAACAGGTAGAAAAGGGGAGATTTTTAACAGCCTGAGTTGATAATTTTTTCGTTATTTATTTCAATTTACACGGTTGACGAGATTGTTTTATCACAAAATCTTTGACCACTATAACTAAAAATGATTGTAATTTCAAACTGAGAAGCTAATTTATCAAATCATTTTAAACTACACAGAGTGTACTTAATTTTGTCAGTATTTTTGTTGTCTGGCTCAGTTTAAAGGAAGAAAAAAAATACACAAAAATGCCCAAAACTTTGTTCACCAGAGGAAGCAATCATTGTAAAAGAATAATTGGATATTATGTTTCAGAATAGAACCACAGTTATAAATTATGTTGTAGGACCTATATAGGCGCATATACTCATTAGATCTAACTAATTAACAGAAATTTTAATTTATAAAAATTATAAAAAATAATACAGGTTATTCGATGGATTGTATCTATATTTCGATCCCATAGAAGAAGCCAAATTTTTTTTTTTCCAATTCATTTAGACAATTCTAAAGAAACTGGAAAAAAAAATTCAATCCCTTTAAATTCATGCAAACCCACCCAGAACATGCCACAGAATATCAAATGTTGAACCTTAGAGAAAGCTCCCATCGCATCCTCTGAGGTATCTCAAACTTTGAGTGATTCTGTGATAAATCTGGACCATTCAAATCCTTTCTGCACGAATCTCAATGCACAATAAACTGGCCCCTCCATTTCTTGCAATGATATGGTTCTTAAAGGAACTAAATTTTTTTTCGAAAAAAATTTTCGTTCCTTTATATCTAACTTCGATTGCAATCTATCTAATAGCCTATGAATTTATTTAGAAATAAAAGATTCTGCTAACTAACACTACTAATCTAATATTGTCCATTTCTTCTACTACCAGATAAATCCAGTGTGACAACGCACATCAATAACAAACGGGCAACAGCAGACGATCTGCACCATTCAGAAGGCAACTGGTACAGTTTAGTTGACCTTCACCTTGTGAGAAAAGAGAACGGAGTAGGTCCGATGCCCATCGGACCTACTTTTAGGTTCAACGAGTATGATGACCGTCCGATCTAATTCAAGATTTGTGCGCACGAAAATTGAAACATATGCGCACAAATTTTAAAGCATTTTGCACGAATCTTAAAGCCAATCGATGGTGATTAAACCCATCAAACCAGAGTAGGTCCGATGCCCATCGGACCTACTCTCAAGTGGTGAGAAAAAGGATAGATTTTAAGTGAAAGAACTCTAAAATTTAGGAGTAACCTTTGCCTTTATATTTAATTCTACTCTCTTTTTTTAGGCCTAAATTATATATACAAAAATTGGTTGGGTCCAATGTATGGAATGTATGGAATGGGCTTGATATGGATCATGACCCAAAACCCAAAATCATCTCCGATTCTCCCAAGATCTTTTTGAAAAATTGAATGCTCTGATTTATATTGGGAAAAGAAAATCCAATTTCAGTCTAAACGATTCCAAAAATGAGGTAGCCGATTTATTTTTATTTTGGTTACTTAAATCATGCACTTCTATCTAATATAAGAATCGAATATATTCAAAATCATTTTAAATCCATTTCAAATTTACTTGCTTCTTTCAAACAACATAATTTAATTATTTTTATTCTTCTTCTTTGAAGCTACATTTTCATTTGTAATTAAATAGTATTAATTTGAAATGAGCCTAAGAAAAAAATCAACAATAAATTGAAGTCAAACAAAATAATTGCCACAAAAGAGGATACAAATGGAGAGAAAAATTTGAACGATGAGGCAAAAATCATCAATACCACCAACTGTTGTCGAAATGATAAATATATAATTTAATTTAGATTAATCATTTTTTATATATAAAATCTTAGTAACTCTAACATTCATCTCATTTTAAATGTTTTTTTTTTTGTAAGAATTAAACTCACATCTGTCCCTGAATAAGGGATTTCTATTAATAATAAAGCAAAAATGTTTGACAGTTAGCACCTACAAGTGCCAAGAAAAAATAACTTATCATTTGTCATACATACCGAGAGAAATGAATGACAAGACCAAGCTAGCACTTGATACTTGCAAATGCCAAAAAAAAAAAAAAAATAACTTGCCATCTGTCATACAGGTCGACAAAAAAAAAATTAATCTCAAATTAGTAACTTAAATAAAGTGAAAATGCTTGACACTTGCGAGTGTCATGCAAAAAAAAAAAATGCTATCTGGCATATATGCCAAAAGAAATAAATAGTAAGGCAAAGCATATGCTTGACACTTGTGAATATCATAAAAAGATAACATGATCACATCTATCATGCATGCCGAGGGATAAAAAAAAAATAATCTTAAATTAATCACATAAATAAAAGATGTTTGACCCTTAAGAGTAGTCAGAAAAAAAAAAAAAAAACTGACTTACCATCTATCATACATGCGACAAAAATAAATGACAAGATCATTCATGTATATACTAATACTTGTGAATGCCAAAAAAGATAAAATTATCATCTGTCATAAAATAAAAATATTCTATAAATAATTACTCAAGTAAAGCTAAAATGCTTGACAACTATTCTCTCTCGGCATGTATGATTGATGATAAATAAGAATTTTCTCTGCAAGTTGTAGTTGTCAAGCATTTTAGCTTTACTTGAGTAATTATTTATAGAATATTTTTTTTATGACAGATGAAATATGAAAAACATGTGTTCGTACTCTATACAATAAGGTCAATTTAGAAATTCATGAAACTGCTCTAAAACATCAATTTATAACGAATGATCCGAATTAGAACTCAAATTCAAAATTATATTGGAGGATCTGAATTCTAATGACATCCTTCTATAAGGAATCTGAAGACCCGGAGCAACATTAAATTTACAAACGACAGCTTGTAAGTATTCAACAATTACCGTACGTACCCATGCACGGCTCATTGCATAAATATACCACAGACCACGATTTGAAAAAGCACATTCTGCACCCGAAAAGACTAATAGGGTAGATCGGGCATCGGGGGCACTGCAGATAAGGAAAACCATCAAGATAGTGGGGCCCGTTCACCGAAAAGGCAAATACATGGCACAAAGAAACAATAGGAAAACCGGGTGTACATACAAAAAACTCATCGACATTACCTGTAGACGGAGTTCAGATCTAGTGCAGTACCATACCGTGTAGAATGAGGTCAGCATCGTCTATTTTAACCTTTCACGAATCTCAAAGCGAACCCCAATTCATATAGCACTAATTTCGGCTCGGCTGAAGCTGTTCTACACGGTATGGTACCGCAGGGAATAATCAGCCCTTTAGATGGAGATCGGACGGTGCAGAACAAGCAGAAATTAACATTTTCCGACTGATTAAAAAAGAAAGAGAGAGAAAAATAAAAGCTTTTGATCCAACCGACCGCGTTGTGTCCTGGCCTTCTGTAAGAGGGGATCGTCTGGGTTGCCTCTCTCTCAGTTTCCCCTTTCTCCAAGAAAAGCTCGACCAAGGAAAAGCGAAGCAAACTCAAAATGGCGTCTGACGAGTCTCAGCTGAGACAACAGCTCGACGATTTACAGAAACAACTGGGGAAGAAGCAACAATTTGAGGCGGCAGTTGCGTCGATTTCTTCGATCGTTAGAGAACAATACGCCTCTGCTGCTCCTTCTCTCCGCAATTCGGTAATACTCCTATTCTCCTCCTCCTCTCTTTCTCAGTTCTGTAGAAATCGTGCTTGGTGTTTGTACTCTTTGTTGCTGATTGCAATTACGTTTTGTTATTGCCTTCTGTTATATGCTGGACTTAAGAATTGGAATTCGGTTTCTCATCTCATCTCTAATCCAAATGGCGTATTTGTCTGCGTTTCAGTTAGGGTTCTGTTTCTGTTTCCAATTCCAATAGAAGCTGGAATCTGACGAGTTTCTTGTAATTACTTGAAGTTTGATTAATTGAGTTAAAATAAGTACCTACGTTATGTGAATCAAGTAATTAGAATTTGCAGATACAGGGTTACTAAATTATAAAGTAATAAAGCAATTAAGATTTCAAAATAATAAATCATAAAGGAGGTCCTCATTGAACTACTTCAATTGCTACTTTCTGGAACAGTTTAAGCATAACAATGAATGAAGTGAAAGAAAACAGGTCTCTTGTTGAAATCAGAAGCACTTGACTAAGCTCCTTTAGTTCTGAGTTCTCTTGTTAAAGCAGGTCTCAATATCTTTTGAGAGACACATAATTGGTATAGATAAAGAGACACGACTCATTTGACAAGAAATGCTGCTTGTTTAATCATTTTTTTTCTTTAAATAGATATTTCAAGCTATCACCAGGGTGTCGACAGTTCTTCAGTCCCGATATGTTGCACCGTATTTCTGGGTAACCGGATTGAATCTTTTTGAAGAAGCAGAAGAAATTGTAACCGGAAAGACAGAGAGGAGAATATAAAGAAATACACTGCTAAGGCACGAGAATATCTTCAAGAGAATGATAGTGAGGCTCCCGCACCACCCAGTAGGCAACCAGGTACAATTTTGAATCTGATAATTAAAATGCATACTAAAAATTTTCTTCGGTTTGTAATGATATTAGAACTTGTAATGCCCCGGAAAATTTCAATTGATCCAAATATTTTCTTCTGTATCTGTCAGCTAAAAGCTCAGTGACCGGTTATTAGCGACTCGCTTTCCTATAACTCGTTCAAAAATACAAATTATAAAAAATGTTCAATGAATTTATGCAAATGCCAAGAAGCAAAAGTAAAACTCAATTAATGTTAAGTGAATTTCCAGTTAATAACATGTATTCGCATCCATCCCGTACCAGCTGCAGATTCAGGTTATTAAACTAGAAATCAACTAGTCAAATGAACAAATTACCCAATCTCCAGGGGTGCTACTGCAAAATAATCCAAACTATTACAGTCAAACAGGAACTCAACACAGCTGAACACAAATAACAGTAGTAAATAAAGCATCAACTTGCAGGGGCAAGACAATTCAAATTTACAGAAGACTCGGTTATATGCAAAGTAGTCCTTGGAAAAACATCTAGGATTATTACAGTACCGTAGCTGTATGACATTATCGACATTATCTTTGAATGTATGTGTGTTTGCTTTTGTGGGTTGTATACTTGTATTATTGAGTTAATTTATGTGTTGGTATCAACTTACCTAGTGAATCAGTTGCTGAGGACATTGACATCTGGTACCGGTTATGTGGGTAATGTACTAGTAGCAACATATTGGTACTGAACCAATCAGTTTTTGTACTGCCAAATTAGGTTATATGCTATAAACCAGCTCTTGTACCAGTAGTATACCAGGAACTTATTATCCTATAGGAGTGAGGATTTATTTCTGTCTCATCTCTTACAAATTTACAATTCCCTTAGATAATCGGTATTTCTTTGAGGGGCATCTCACGGTGCAGCAGGAGCCGCCACCGCCAGCATGGCTTGTTGCTCAGCGTACTGCCATGACACTAGAAGCTTCTATGGGAGAATCCTCTAATAGTGAGGAATCCGAGGAGTTTAGAGAACAACTCATGAGCCAGTTGATTGCGGCCATGAACCAAGTGCAAGAGTCCGGAGATTTTGAAAGCATTATTGATGCATCATTTATGGTATGAATACAATAATTCAATTAGATTTTTACTTAAAAGGGTATATGAGTTAGGTTATGATATTATCCATAGCGCAATTTGGTCTGTATATTTTTGTTTCCAAAGTCCAAGTAGTCGATATGAATCGTTCTACGTGATTTCCATATGAAAATGCACTTGCATACTAAATTTTACAGAATTTTTTACTTTTTTAAGATAGGTAGAAAATCAATATATTTGAATGGTCTAGAATTTTTAGATCAAGTGATTTTCTGCCTGGCTAAAAAAACAAAAAATTCTAAAAAATGTAAAATCTGATCTAAAGTATATTTTTTTTATGGAGATAATGTTGAACGGTTCAGATCGATGGTTTGGACTTGAAAATGGAGAAATTGATCCGTAGTACGGCCATTGTACGCTATGCATAGTACCATAGCCTCACTGACTCACTCTAAATATATTATACAAAGTTTACGGGACCTGAACAGAGAAGCGACCTGGACCTGATCCATAAAGTGGTCTATATGTTTTTTCTTTCAAAAAGGAAGAAAATATTGGGCTAAATGGGGGAGAGCTTAGGTCCTTTTAAACAAGATTTGGTCTAAGAAACAACATCTAATATTATTTCAGGATGGTTCTACTGTGCCGAAAAGACCTCCCGCGTCAAAAGAAGTGGTGGCAAATCTGCCGGTGGTTGATTTAAACGAGAAGATACTTGAAAAGTTGGGAAGTGAATCAGAGTGTGCTGTCTGTAGAGAAACCTGGTTGTGGGTGATAAGATGCAAGAGCTTCCTTGCAAACATCTTTTTCACCCCCCTTGCCTCAAGCCTTGGCTGGTTAGTCTTAATTTTTCTAATCTTTACCTTGTTATTGTTATTAGAAGTAAATTACATCTTATATTGCTTAGTCTTAATTTTTCTAATCTTTACCTTGTTATTGTTATTAGAAGTAAATTACATCTTATATTGCTTAGTCTTAATTTTTCTAATCTTTACCTTGTTATTGTTATTAGAAGTAAATTACATCAATATTGCTTAGTTTTGGTAAGTATGATTATTTACCATAGTTAGCGTATTAGTTATTTTCAATTAATTTGAAGTTGTTTACTGGCAGGATGAGCACAACTCATGCCCTGTTTGTCGGCATGAGCTGAGAACAGATGACCATAAATATGAGAGCAGGAAAGAGAGAGAAAAGGAGGAAGAGGAAGAGAGGAGAGGCGCTGCAAATGCCGTTAGGGGTGGAGAATTTATGTATATCTGAGCAGAATGTATTGTAAAAAACATATTTTAAATTTATAATAACATTGATGTTTTCAAATGCCTTGTGTTTTTTCTAATGTACAATTTAGATTTTTTTTTAAATAATATTTCTTTAAATTATTTCAACGGAACAAGCTTTGGTGGGGCGGAAGTTAGAAAATTAGCCTCCACCGATTCTACGGACCGGTTGTAGCAAAAAAAAACACAACCCACACCGATTCTAGAGATCGGTGGAGCCCGTTTTGCACCAGTCACACCATGCTACACGGAATATTACACCAAATATCCCTGCACTGATCCTGTGGATCGGTGGAGCTTCAAAAATACCGACCATTTTTGTTAGTATATTATTAAAATACTAATGTAAAGTGTGGATGGATGGATATGTCAAGTGTTTTGTTTATTAGCGGATGGATGGATATGTCAGGAGCCACACTTTATATTTAAATAAAAAGGGTATCGGTGGAGCCACACCATGCTTCAAATTTGGAAATCAAGGCTCCACTGGTCCTAGGAATCGGTGGAGGTATAGATGAGGGATTTTCTGTGGCGAGGGTATCGGCTGGTGCAAAACAGGCTCCACCGGTCCCTAGGACCGGTGTAGATTGGTTTTTTTTTTCTCCACCGATTCTAGGGATCGGTGGAGGCTAGTTTTCGAAATTCAGTCCAACAAAGGCTCGTTCCGTTAAAATAATTTAAAGTAATTCTATTTAAAAAAAAAATCTACAATTTATATAGTTCCCTTGCTAACTTTTCCAAAATTTTAGGATTACCGTGTGTGATGGATTGCTTGCAAGAGATATGCATGAATGCATTGGGCATTACATCATACATATCGTAACCGTTTATTAGGTTTTCCAACCTTAACAGACTTATTATAAGGCGTAAACAACAGTAACCGCTTAGTAGACTTTCCAACCTTAACAGATTTAATTACAAGGCGTAACGCTTATTAGGCTTTCCAACCTTAACCGACTTAATTATAAGGCGTAAACAACAGTAATCGCTTATTAGGCTTTCCAACCTTAACATACTTAATTATAAGGCGTAAACAACAGTAACCGCTTATTAGGCTTTCCAACCTTAACAGACTTAATTATAAGACGTAAACAACAGTAATTGCTTATTAGGTTTTCCAACTTCAAAATAATTATAAGTCAACAACCGCTTATTAGGCTTTCCAACCTTAATAGACTTAATTATGCGTAAACAACAGTAACCGCTTATTAGGCTTTGCAACCTCAAAAGACTTAATTATAAGGCGTAAACAACAGTAATTGCTTATTAAGCTTTCCAACCTTAACAGACTTAATTATAAGACGTTCACAACAGTGACCGCTTATTAGGCTTTTCAACCTTAACAGACTTAATTATAAGATGTAAACAATAGTAACAGCTTATTAGGCTTTCCAACCTTAACAGACTTCATTATAAGACATAAACAACAGTGAAAATAATAAAAAGAAAGAAATCTGCTCAATAAGCGAATGACAAATAAACTTGCAATGCAACGCAATTAGACTACGAGTGCACACTCTAATTCGTCATATTGCCTTGATCAAACAGCAACCAAAACCAATCTATTAACCAATCAAAGTGATATTGTAGAAACCAGATAGAAGTGAAAAAAAAAATAATGCTGTAGCATTACAAACAAAAAGTAAAGGACACTAACGTAGCCTGATTTTCATGGATCCGTTTTGAGTTAATGCATCTCGGCTGTCTAATCAGGAACCGGCCCAATTGGTTCGAGGTGAGATGCACGGAGCATCTTCAATATTCGTGCCAACACAGATCAGATGGTCCGGATTTATTCTGCATTAACTCAACATCATTCAAAATTATCAAGTGCTGCAGCTAGTGACGCCTCACTTGTTCCCAC
Organism: Carex parvula; assembly: GCA_025461045.1. NCBI lineage: Eukaryota > Viridiplantae > Streptophyta > Magnoliopsida > Poales > Cyperaceae > Carex > Carex parvula. The sequence goes on from JAJGRW010000727.1 coordinate 500,776, forward strand.
ATCTATAGCAAAACTCAAATCCACACCAACCAAGAAAATTATATGTTACAGAGAAAATCTCAACTACAAATATAAAAATTCTTCAAAACGAACGAACCACGGATTGGTTGCTTTGAGACGCGGCATTTTTTTCCCCCTCACGAACCGTGAGACTGAATCGTACTTGACCAATTAGGTCAATTTGTTCGGGTTAGTGGGTTAAAAATCGTACTTGACCAAATTAAAAGAAAAAAAAAAACAATTGTAGCATTTAAGGGTGTGTTTGAGGATTTCATATCACCTAAGGTAACATAATATTTATGTTTAGACCGGACCGTCCAATCTGCACAATGATTAGAAGGGCCCCAGACATTCCACCTCCGGCCGGATTGGTTCGGATTATGATGAGACGGTCCAGATCTAAACAAAAATATTTGTTACCTCGAAGGATATGAGCTCGTGTTTGAGTTACAAAAATGACCATGTACCCGGTCAAAATTGAATAAAACATAAACCATCTTTGCTTAGACATTGTTCTACTGAATCTCTATTTATAAACAAACCTTATCAATACAATTAGTACAAAATTCATCTTACTGGCTAGGGTGCAACCATGCGATGTAAATTTTTTTAGCAAGAGAAATTCTAGATTACCTGCCTACATCGAAAAAAGAAAAAGAAGGAAAGATAACGAAAGAAAAATCTGAAATGTACCTGGCTGGTAAAGACATGGTACCGGTCTCAAATATTAGCATGTACAGTGCTGTGACTAGCAATATGTAAACAGTAATCAGGTTCAAGTGATTACTTTCATGAAATATATTAAATTTAAAATTCTTTATATAAGAGATTTACTTGCCTTAAAAAATAAATCAAGGTGGATTTAGTCAACGATTGCGAAATTGAGGATCAATTGACACTTGAGTAATCCTTAATTTTACTACAAAGAATAAACTCACAATTAATTTCAGATTCATTATGAACTGAGAAGAGGACCTGTACCGTACCGTGCAGTAAAAGTGAAATCGACAAAAATTTCACAACAATTTCATGTTTTCGTAGAGACTGATTCTGATGACGATGCTGAACAGGACTGATATTGGACTGGTATCGGAAATTTCACAACAATTTCATGTTTTAGTCTGTTGATTGCATTGCATGCTGCATAACAGATTGTGAGTAATGGCAAATTGTGCTGTGCTCAGTCAGCTTTTTGATAAGATGTCATTTGATGATTGTTGAGGGACCTAGATTTAAATTTGGTTGGTTGTCATCGCTAGTAATTACAAATTCTGATTGGTAAGGTATGGTTTTCTGTTAATGATCAGCAGGTCAAGACATGACCAAATGAGATGAAAGCTAACACAACCAGAATATTATTATTCACCCATCACAAGATGATATAACATAACAACAACCAGATTGATTTGAAGACAAGATATGCGTAAATTTTGCTAAATTCACATCCCATCCCTCAGGTACCAAGAGCTCTTCTGCATTGTGATCAGTGCTAGCAGGCACTTCTTCACTGCAGATGGATAGCCCGTAATGATCAGCTAATGACGTAGTACTTGGGAACTTTACTACACATGCTAGCAGCTTCCCAGCAATGATCTTTACAACCACAGGAACATGTTTTGCTAATTACCTGGCAGATCAACTAATTAGGAAGCTATCTTTGGATAATTTGTAGCGACTCCAAAGATAGAGAGCTAACTGTCTTCAGGCCCTTTCTTCTTCTTACGTGGAGGGATAGCACTGTTTTGCCTACAGAAGACCGGCCTTAGTGACACCTGGTGTTTTATACAGCAAAAGCACATCCTCATCCTGATCAGGCCCAATTGGCACATGGCTCAGCAAAGGTATCCCGTGTTTTGGATAAGTTGTTGTCGGCTTGATTAACAAAAGCATCACCTGTTTCTCAGATTTTGTCCAACAAGTGAGCTCCAGTAAATTACAGTAACAGATGCAAGCATAACAAAGAAAAAAAAAACTAAAAAGTGTCAGAAATATGCTAGTTGCTGGCGTATAATTAAGAGTATACAAAGTTTAAGAAACTTTATCAAAAGGTAAAAATCTTTTCCAATTAGCAAAACCCGAGAACCAAAGTTATTGAACATTTCCAAAATGACAGATCAGATATTACACTAAGTTTGCTGCTTGTACAAGTTTCATACTACAACATCATGGGAGCAAAGCTAGATAATATTTCCAAAAAAAAAAAAAATCTAGTCAATGCGACTTAAGTGCACTAGTAAAAGATTGCTACAGTCCTCCCAAGTAGCTCAACAGTTAAACATGTGCATTCCTATCAGAAGAAGCAAAATAAGCATCAGCAAGCTCTGGCACATCCTTCTTGTAGGGCTCTACATATTTCTCAAGAATCTCTTGTCAGAACACTTGCATGCAGTTAAAAGACTACTACTACTACTACTACTACATCCCTTCCTCAGACCCTTGGCAGCCAAGATGCTCAGCACCTGATGCCTCGGGACCAACCTATTTACTAGGCTATACCCAATCAAATTGAGGCTGAGATGCTATACTCCTTGGTTCCAGCTTAGCCTGTCTAATAAGAAAATCCATGTTTGATTTTATCTTCTCCTCAGAATATCCGAGTATCTGAGGGAATTTTCTGAAAGCAGAGTAAACCTCTTCCTTGGACCAGCCATACGTCCTCTTGTAGAACTCCACCTTGTTTTGAATTTTATCTTTGTCGAAAGAACCAACTGCTTTTAACACATGAATAAACATGCTGGATCCCCTCGGGATCCCCAGCTCCTCAATTAGCTCAAGTGTCTGCCTCAAAGAACCCAGGTTGCAGCTCATGCAGCGGCTTCCATTCCCAATCAATGACTTTATCTCTTGGTTTGACAATTCATACTCGTTAAATAGATTTATTCTTGGAACAATATGCTTATCAACATCATATGCGATTAGCAAACCGGTCCTCTGAATAAGCTTTAACAAAGCCTGGTCACAGTTCCCAACAAAATCTCTCCAGAAGAGGAGGCGGGAGAGAGTGTGTTTGGTCAAAAGGGTTGTTGGGTTGTGTCGAATCAACTGAACCAGCAGTTCTCTAGAGAAACCCTCATTTAACAATTCACGCACCTTTGGTTTCAGGGTTTTCTCCACGTTGGAACCAAGAAGACGCGGGTAGAACGAAACAACAGCCTTGATCTGGGTATCCGATAGACCCGTCTCTTTTAGGAATCTTACCACAGACTCAGGCCGGTCACAAGATTTGATTGCAGTGAGGTAGTCAGCCGAGTATCTGATTGCTCGGTCAGGGGTGAAGCCGAAGGAGGAGAGATTAGATACTTGGCCATGAAAGGGATCTCCTTCTGCTCTGGGGTTGGGGGTTGGGTTGATAATGAGAGGCGGAGATGATACTGATAGTGGTGGAAAGAAGATGGGGAGAACGAAGACAGTTTCTTTACAAGCAGATGAGACATTGTGTAATTTTAAAATGGTAATTGATTGTTTCGGTTGGAGCTATAATGGAAATGGAAGGAGCAAGACTGTGGTGGCCACTGGCCAGTAGATCACTCTTGATTTTAGAGAGGAAGGAAATTAGATTCCAACTGTATAAACCCTAGGAGGGAGAAACACGGTGGAATTGGAATTGGAATTGGACCTTATTGATAATAGCCCAAATGGATCGGTCTTGGTTTAGTCTTGGGCCGTCTTTCAAATGATGCACCACATTATATTTCTCGCCTATTTCATTGCGCAAATCTTTATGAAATCAAACGGCCCAAAGTTTGCTGACCATTTGTTTCTGAAAAGTATGACTCTGACATGTACGGAAAGAAAAACCATTAACCAAAATAAATAAAAAATTGTAATGTACCCTTTCGAATTTGAATTATAGGAAGGAGATGGACACGAGTTGAAATTAAAGCAGCTTTGCTTAGACATTGTTCTACTGAATCTCCATATAAACAAACCTCATTTAATTACAATTAGTACAAATTTCATCTTACTGGTTACGGTGCAATCATGTGATGTAAATTTTTTTAGTAAGAGAAATTCTGGATGTACCTGCCTACAGGCTGTTGTCAGAAAAGAAAAAGAAAGGAAAACCTGAAATGTACCTGGCCGGTAAAGGCATGGTACTGTTCTCAAATATTATGATGTACAGTGTTGTCATTAGCAATATGTAAGCAATAATCAGGTTCAAGTGATTCCTTTCATGAAATGTTTTAGATTTGCTAACTTATTTAGATAAGATAATTACTTGTTTAAAAATGAATATGTTGGGAACTTTATACCAGTAATTAGGTTCACTTAGGCAATACCACAAACAGCTGATGTGCAGCAGAAAACTAGATGCGTACCAGCACTAGTACATGCAGAAAATCAGCACCAATTTACAGCAAGAAAATAGATTAAAAGCAACCATAAGCGAACACACAAATTCTGAAACCAGAGACATTTTTCATTGATGATTATCAAGGTCTTTGCACTTACAAAACTATACACACATTTTTCATCTTGTACATATTGCAAGAGAGATCAAAACAAATGAGATAAACAAAGAGAGATGACTCAAAAAGCTTGTACCAGCCTTCAAAACCAACCTACGTACTCTCTCTCTTTTTCTTTCTATCTCTACTCTTTTTTTTTCCAAAGATGAACAGAACTTGAGGGACCAGCTTCTGCCTGGGTTCACAAACAATTCATGATCAATCCTTAATCAAAGAGGAAACTCACAAACAATTCAGATTTATTATAAACCGAGAAGACCTATACCATCTGTACTGTATAAATGAAATCTGCAACAATTTCACAACGATTTCAGGTGCCGAATTCATTTCTCCAAAATTTCTTTATAATTGTGTTTTCAACAGTTTAATTGAGTGATGTGCTCAACGAAAACAAATTAATGTATCCAGAGTTGTCTTCACAAGTTACTTAAACACAGGCTGACTATTTACAGAGGTTCTTTTTGTTTCAATATTTATTCTTACTGGTTCATGCTCCAGTACCCCAAAAAATTTTCAAAGGACCATATTAATTTCACTGGATGGTTGTAGTTAAATCAGAAAGCTTATAATTAGGGGTACTAATTAAAGTCTTTCATACAGAATATACGTGTAGGATATATGTTTAAAGATTTAACCTACAGAGCCAATGGAGAGAAAAATGAACGTTTAAAATTATATTTGCAATAGTTTATCTTGTGTATGAGAAATTAATTAAAGTTTTTCATACAGAAAATACGGGCTGCTGCTCAGTGGACTGCCATGACTCTAGAAGCTTCTGTGGGAGAATCCTCTAATAGTGAGGAATCCGAGTTTAAGAGAACAACTCAGGAGCCAGTTGGTGGCAGCCTTAAACCAAGTGCAAGAGTCCGGAGATATTGAAAGCATTATTGATGCATCATTTCTGGTATGAGTTACAATAGTTCAACTGGATTTTTACTAAAGAGTATAAACACCTTATACAAAGTTGTATTTTTTTTTTTTATATATCTTTTAAACGAGTTGGGTCTAAGAAACAGCATCTAATGTTATTTCAGGATGGTTCTACTGTGCCGAAAAAACCTCCTGCCTCGAAAGAAGTGGTGGCAAATCTGCCAGTGGTTGACTTAAACGAGGAGATACTTGAAAAATTGGGAAGTGAATCAGAGTGTGCTGTCTGTAGAGAAAACCTGGTTGTGGGTGATAAGATGCAAGAGCTTCCTTGCAAACATCTTTTTCACCTCCCTTGCCTCAATCCTTGGCTGGTTAGTCTTAATTTTTTGAAGTCTTGATTAGTTTTGGTAAATATGATTTAATGCATGTTTATGTTTACCGTATCCTCGCATTAACTAAAAAATTGAGTTAATGCATCTCGCCAATCTGATCAGTATCCGGACTAATCTGGTTTGAGGTGAAACGTACGGGGCATTTAATATTCGTGCCAGCATGGATTGGACGGTCCATATTCTTTCTGCGTTTAACTCAACATCATTCAGAATCATTCAAGTGCTGCAGCTAGTGACGCCCCACTTATTCCCACATCTATAGCAAAACTGAAATCCACACCTACAACCAAGAAAATTATATGTTGCAGAGGAAATCTCAACTAAAAATTAAAAAATTCTTCAAAAATAACAAACTATGGATTGGTTGCCTTGGGCCGCTGTATATTTTTTCCCTCGTGAGACTGATTCATACTTGACCAGTTAGGAAATCATACTTGACCAAATTAAAAGAAAAAAACAATTGTAGCAAGGGTGTGTTCGAGGATTTCATATCACCTAAGGTAACATAATATTTCAATTTAGATCCGGACTATCCAATCAGAATCTGCACTACTGTTAAAAGGGCCCCGGACATTCCACTTGGGCGAGATTGGTCCGGATTCTAATCAGACAGACCCGATCTAAATAGAAATATTTTGTTACCTCAGAGGATATGGACTCGTGTTTGAGTTACAAAACCTTATCAATTACAATTAGTACAGAAGAAGTCTTACTGGCTAGGGTGCAACCATGTGATGTACATTTTTTTAGCAAGAGAAATTATGGATGTACCTGCCTACAGGCTATTGTCGAAAAAGGAAGGAAATATAACAAAAGAAAAATCTGAAACGTACCTGGCTGGAAAAGACATGGTACCGGTCTCAAATATTAGTATGTACAGTGCTGTGACTAGCAATTTGTAAACAATAATCAGGTTCAAGTGATTATTTTCATGAAATATATTAATTTTCTTAAATTCTTTATATAAGAGATTTACTTGCCTTAAAAAATAAATCAAGGTCCAACTTTTCATTTATTAACGGTTTCATTCAATGTGTCAGAGAGAAATAGGTGGACTTAGTCAACGATTGCGAAATTGAGGATCAATTGACACTTGAGTAATCCTTAATTTTACTGCAAAGAATAAACTCACAATTAATTTCAGATTCATTATGAACTGAGAAGAGGACCTGTACCGTACCATACAATACCGTATAAGTGAAATATACAAAAATATCACAACAATTTCAGGATTTAGTAGAGACTGATTCTGATGACGACACTGAACAGGACTGATATTGGACTGGTATCGGATTAGTCCTTTGATTGCATTGCATGCTGCATAACAGATTCTTCACTGCAGATTGTAATCATCAGCTAATGACTGAGTATTTGTTACTTTACTACACATGCTAGCATCATCCCAGCAATGATCTTTACAACCACAGGAACATGTTTTGCGAATTACCTGGCAGATCAACTAATATAGGAAGCTATATTTGGATAATTTGTAGCAACTTCAAAGATAGAGAGCTAGCTGTCTTCAGGCCCTTTCTTCTTCTTATGTGGAGGCATAGCACTGTTTTGTCTACAGAAGACCAGCCTTAGTGACACCTGGTGTTTTGTACAGCAAAAGCACATCCTCATCCTGATCAGGCCCAATTGGCACATGTCAGCACAGGTATCTCGTGTTTTGGATAAGTTGTTGTCAGCTTAATTAACAAAAGAGTCACCTGTTTCTCAGATTTTTGTCCAACAAGTGAGCGCCAGTAAATTACACTAACAGAAGCAAGCATAACAAAAAAAAAAGAAAGTAACTAAAAAGTGTCAGAAATATGCTAGTTGCTGGCGAATAATTATGAGTATAAAAAGTTTAAATTTTATCAAAGGTTAAATACTTTTTCAATTAGCAAAACCCAAGAACCAAAGTTATTGAACATTTCCAAAATGACAGATCAGATATTACACTAAGTTTGCTGCTTGTACAAGTTTCATACTACAACATCATGGAGCAAAGCTAGATAATATTTTCAAAAAAAAAAATAACTAGTCAATGTGACTTAAGTGCACTAGTAAAAGATTGCTACAGTCCTCCCAAGTAGCTCAACAGTTAAACATGTGCATTCCTATCAGAAGAAGCAAAATAAGCATCAGCAAGCTCTGGCACATCCTTCTTGTAGGGCTCTACATATTTCTCAAGAAATCTCTTGTCAGAACACCTGCATGCAGCTAAAAGACTACTACTACTACATCCCTTCCTCAGACCCTTGGCAGCCAAGATGCTCAGCACCTGATGCCTCGGGACCAACCTATTTACTAGGCTAAACCCAATCAATTGAGGCTGAGATGCTATACTCGTTGGTTCAAGCTTAGCCTGTCTAATAAGAAAATCCATGTTTGATTTTATCTTCTCCTCAGAATATCCTAGTATCCAAGGGAATTTTCTGAAAGCAGAGTAAACATCTTCCTTTGACAAGCTATACGTCCTCTTGAATAACTCTACATTCCTTTCTAATTTATCTTTGTTGTGAGAACCAACTGCTACAACCCCAGACAGAAACATTCTAGATCCCCTCGGTATCCCCAGCTCCTCAATTAGCTCAAGTGTCTGCCTCAAAGAACCCAGGTTGCAGCTCATGCAGCGGCTTCCAGTCCCAATCAATGACTTTACATCTTGATTTGACAATTCATACTCGTTAAATAGATTTATTCTTGGAACAATATGCTTATCAACATCATATACGACTAGCAAACTGGTCCTCTGAATAAGCTTTAACAAAGCCTGGTCACAGTTCCCAACAAAATCTCTCCAGAAGAGGAGGCGGGAGAGAGTGTGTTTGATCAAAAGGGTTGTTGGGTTGTGTCGAATCAACTGAACCAGCAGTTCTCTAGAGAAACCCTCATTTAACAATTCACGCACCTTAGGTTTCAGGGTTTTCTCCACGTTGGAACCAAGAAGAGGCGGGTAGAACGAAACAACAGCCTTGATCTGTGTATCCGATAGTCCCGTCTCTTTTAGGAATCTTACCACTGACTCAGGCCGGTCACAGGATTTGATTGCAGTGAGGTGGGAGTCAGTCGAGTATCTGAGTGCTCGGTCAGGGGAGAAGCCGAAGGAGGAGATTAGATACTCCACCATGAAAGGGATCTCCTTCTGTTCTGGGGTTTGGGTTGATAATGAGAGGCGGAGATGATAGTGGTGGAGAGAAGAGGGGGAGAACGAAGACAGTCTCTTTGCAAGCAGACAAGACATTGTGTGATTTTTAAGGGAATGGTAATTGATTGTTTCGGTTTGAGCTCTAATGGAAATGGAAGGAGCGAGAGTGCGGTGGCCAGTAGATGATTTTGATTTTAGAGAGGAAGGAAATTAAATTCCGACTGATAAACCCTAGGAGGGAGAAATACGGTGGAATTGGAATTGACCTAATTGATAGTAGCCCAAATGGATCGGTTTTGGTTTCGTATTGGGCCGTCTTTTTAAAGGTCCAAGAAGTGTAGGTCCCTAAAATGAACGCTCCAGATTTCCCTCAATCCACCTTAAATAAAAGCAACACTGCCAACATATCACCATTTGTTGTAATTTCAACAGAACAACTTTTAGCCAACCTCACAATACCAAGTAATCTCACTTACATGCAACTCGGGTTACTTCACACTTGGAAAATTCTATATCTTTTTTGTTAAATATCTCCAACAGATTACCCAAAACCATTGAAACCATGCAAGAAGCTGGATTTGCATGGTCAAACCTAAAAAACCACATAAAAAAATCACAACCAGGGATCTCTTCACGGGTCGGTACTGAAGAGAAGGAACAATGTCCATAATAAAGAGAAATGAATTCCTCCAGACTTGTATTCACTAATGACAATTTATTCTACTTGAAAATACCATGTGGTATGGTGTCGGGCTCATCTCTTACCGTGATTGGTACGCTTGGAGGACTCTATGGTAGTTTTAAGATTGAGCTTATCGGGTGTACCTTACCTGGCGAACCTGATCCGCCTGTTGTTTTGCACTACAATGTGAGATTGTTTGCGGATAAGGTCACAGAAGATCCGGTGATTGTGCAAAACACATGGACACCAACTGGCGAATGGGGCCCCGAAGTAAGGTGCCCCTCCGACAAGGAGTCTAACAGACTAACAAAGAAGAGAAATGTAATTGAAACTAGTACCATAGAACCAGTATTATATTCGGGTTGAGTTTAATGTATCTATATCAATTGGTACTAAATCATGTATTACAACAGTTGGAACTGCTGATATCGGACCAGACTTCTATGTATATATATCTAGCATGGACTGCATGGTACCAACTATAATAAAAAAAAAATGTGAATTGATACAAGTCTTGTTTCTACCAGTGTGGTTTTGGTACCAGTTACTGCAATTAGATAAATATTAGATAATTTTTGACTGAGGTCTAAAACTCCATGAACACATGCCGCTATTTTCTGGTATTTTTAAAATAGTTAATTTTAATTTTTCCTTTTTATAGTAGATGGATTAGAAGTGTGCAGAGCTGGTATTAAGACAGGAAAAGGAATACTTTATGAGAAGGACAAGAACTTTCATAATATTACAAAGAGGTCCCTGAACATGAAAATAAATGATGGGGAGCATAAAAATGGTTTTCCTTTTATGCAAGGGTTCCTTGCCACATTTCGGTTCTTAGAATTGCTGCTGAAGGGAAGCACATGGTCGTAGGTGGCAGGCATATAACCTCATTTCCATACCGATCAGTTTGTTTTCTTTCATAAATGTTTCCTTCAAATTTTTGCTTAATGATGGCAAGTTAAAATAGTATTAGAGTGTGGCTACGTTACTTTTGTAAAACGCAGAACGGTGCATGCTATGGATCAATATCTCCGTTTAAAAAGTTCAAGCATTCGATCTGAACTATTCAAAATTATCTCTATATAAAAATGTACACAAAAAAATTACATTTTTTAGAATTCTTTTACAAATTTTTTAGATAGGTAGAAAATCACCCAATCTAAAGATTTAGAACCATCCAAAATAGTGATTTTCATCCTATTTAAAAAAATAATAAAGAAATTTATAAAAAATGTAAAATTTGATCTTCAAGTACATATTCCTACAGAAATCGTGTTGAGTGGTTCGAAATTAAAATGCGTTTTAAGTACTTAAAGCTTACATGACCATTATAAATTAAAATTTTGGAAATCTCAGTAGAGGTTGTCAATGTCATATTTATATAATTAATGAAAAGATTAATTGAAGTACGTGCGAGTGGATGAAATCTCGTTTTAAAAATTGTTTATACAAAAAAGAAAGAATTACTAGTCCAGAACCTCTGTCATTTTTTGCTTTCTTTCTGGGCCGTGAAGAACCTCTGTCCTTTTTAGCTTCTTTGCGGGCCCTGCCAGGAGGGGCAGAACTAGAAAATTAAGATATGGGGAGCTAGATAAATAAGTGTTATGTAATTTTATTTGAGTGAGGCTACGGTGCTATGCATAGCACCAATTGGGTCTGTGCTACGGCTCAAAATTTGACTTTTCAAAATCCTAACAGTTGATCCGAACCGTTCAACATGATTATAAAATGAATATGTACTTGCAAACCAAATTTTACATTTTTTCGAATTTTTTTACTATTTTTTCGAAAATCACTTGATCTGAACATTGTGGAGCATCCAAAAACAGCCTATCTAAAAAATAGTAAAAAAATTCGAAAAAATGTAAAATTTGGTTTGCAAGTACATATTCATTTTATAATCATGTTGAACGGTTCGGATCAACTGTTAGGATTTTGAAAAGTCAAATTTTGAGCCGTAGCACAGACCCAATCCGTGCTATGCATGGCACCGTAGCTTCACTCATTTTATTTTATGAGGGGACTAATAGTACAACTTTTTATAAAAATTAAAAATTTTAAAGGGCAAAACTAACAAATTCCAATTTTTATTTTAGCACCCCACGTTCTTCCGCCCCTGCGTGCCAGTAACGGATGAGAAGAGAACTTCCTGGAGTTGGAGCTCCGCTGCATAGCTCTCATCGGAGATGGGTATCAGATCTTGCAACTCATATGAGCCAGAAAATAGTTACCAGAAGATCATGCAACTCAACATAGAAATCATCTATTTAGTCTTTGATATTACCATAAAGTTCTCCTATGACATATATATCATTTATTTTGTGTGTGATATAATCAGAGAATGGTTCTCCCAACAGACATATATACTACTCACTGAGAGCGTTTATATTGAATAATTAAAATTGGAAGCTCAAAGGATCGTGGAGACACTTAACGTGTGCTCTCAAAGGGTGGGAGATATTTCGAATGTGATTTAAATTTCGTAGTTGATACATTAACTTGCTTGGGAGATTGTGAGGAACTGAATCTGGTCTAATTGATTTATTCAGATTCTTCTAACACTGGTGCTTTGCTGAAAAGAGAGATTAATGAGAAATGGGATATGGATCGACCATTTATTTCCTTTCTGCATTTATACATGCAATTATTTTGTTTTTACTACTCAATTAATGCTTTAATGACAACCAAATGAGAAAGTATCCCCTACAGCCACCAGCTTATAGACTCGGGATCATATCTGGTATTTGTTTGTACCGTCACGAGTTACAACTTACAACTAAGTAGGTGAAGCTATTTTGTTTGAACTTCACGCTGAGAATTTTGGGTCGAAATGCATATATTGCAATTTATTTTATGGGCCAAGTCAAACATGAGGAGTGCTCAGATGGAACCGGATCACCTGGCAGGAAATTCACTGACACGTGGGTCAGGAGTGGGTTTAACATTTAAATATTGGATATAGTTTTGTCTCAAAACCCACTCCGGACTCACGTGTCAGTGACTTTAGAGGTAGGAATGTCCTGCAGAGGAGATTCGATTCCTTGCTCAGATGCCCCCCATTGATTTAGTGCTTCAATTATGACCCACATCCTAATTTTCATTTTCGAAGTCTAAACAGTCGATTCGAACCGCTCAACATAATCTTCATTTTAAATTTGTTGGAACCAAATTTTATATTTATTTGGAAATTTATTATTATTTTTTTAAATAGGTACAAAATCTTTGTTTTTTAGAAGATTGTAGACCATCCAGAAACAATGATTTTGCACCTATATAAAAATATAGTAAAAGATATTAAGAAGTATATAAAATTTGGTCTCCAAGCACATTGTAATATGGAGATTATGTTGAGCAATTCAGATTACTTGTTTGAACTTTGAAATAGAAATAATAATGTGAGACATAATTGAAACAAAAACAATGGGTCCATGATTGTATTAACAAGTGTCTATTTTAAATGCCTAATAACGATTGTATTAATAAATTGTTTTATGTGTTGTATATATTTTTTTAGTTATTAATATAATCGTTAGTAAGCATTCTTTCCAGCAGATTACACCAAAAACTTTCAGGGCAGAGCATCTTCATATATGTAATTATTTTTTTTTTTGAAGGTTAGTGGCTTTTAAGTGCCAACTAATAATTTCATTGATAAAAAAAAACAAACTTACAACGAGTCAAATGACTTTAAACCTAAATCTACTCTTTTATTCTCACAAAATCCTCCAAACTACTCTAAATAACTCCAATCTCACTTATATACACTCATAATCACCCTATTACCTTTCCCTATCGCTCTCTACGACCGGATCCGATTTTTCAACCGCCGCCGCACTCTGACGACCGGATCTACTCACCAGCGCTCCGATCGAGATGGCATAGAGACTCAACGCTCCGAACTCCGACGATACCGCGCTCTCAGCTCTGATCGGCTGCGGTTCCTCCCCTCTCTCTCATTCTCCTCTCCTCTCAAGGTAGAGACGAGAGAGAGAGGAGGCGCTTTGTCGAACGACAAGCCTAGAAGAGGTGACAGAGGAATGAATTGAAAGTAGAGTTGTGTTGGAGGAGAAAAAGAGGCGGCTGCCTAAGGTTTGAAATCCCCTGCGGGTATTTGTAATTATTCATATATGTAATTATGTAACCTTTACATAAATGAAATTCTGAAATGTATTTCTTTCTCTTTCTACAATACGTGAAAATCTCTTGTATTAGTTGATCAGCTCCGACAACCAAATTTTAAATGTTCTATTCTGGCAGTGAATCAATAGCTGACGTCACAGACATGTGGGACCAAATGTGGGTACGGAACTAGTAGCAACACAACAAATTGGTACTGAAGAAATCAGTTCTTGTACGGGCAAATTGTTTTTAGCCAAATTACGTTGCTATAACCTTTCTCCTAACTATACCAGCTCATTTACCAGAAGTATACAAGGAAACGTTCATCTTATAATAGGGGGACTTAGTTTCTTCTCTTCTCTTACAAATTTCAATTCCCTTATACAATTGGTATATCTTTGAGGAAAATCTCGCAGGAAATAAATATGATTAAAATTTAGAGAACAAATCATGAGCCAGTTGGCTACAGCCTTGAAACAATGCAAGAGTTCGAGAATTTTGAAAGCATTACTAATACAACATATCTAGTATGAATGGCAATAATTCTATTGGATTTTTACTTAATAAGGTAAACCACATTAATAGTGCTTAGTTTTGGTCAATATGATTATTTATCTAGTGTATTATTATCACAATATTGTTATTTTCAAGTCAAAAATATTGTTTACTGGCAGGATGAGAACAACTCATGCCCTGTTTGTGAGAACCAGCTGAGAACAGATGACCATGCATATGAGAGCAGGAAAGAGAGGGAAAAGGAGGAAGAGGAAGAGAAGAGAGAAAAGGAGCAAGATGAAGAGAGGAGAGGTGCTGCAAATGCTGTTAGGGGTGGAGAATTTATGTATTCTGATCAGAATATTGAGCAGAATATAATGTTCAAATATAAATTTTAAATTTATAATAATAATGATCGATGTTTTCAAAATACCTAATATTTTTCTAATTTACAATTTATATAGTTTGGTTGCTAATTTTTCCAAAATTGTAGGACTACTGTGCGTCATACATGAATGCATCAGGCAGTGTATCATACATACATACATAGATTGCAGCTTATATATAGATTAAATCTTATTAGGCTTTTCTATATAAATAGACTTAGTTGTAGGCGCAAACTAATAAGCGAATGAAAATTAAACTAGCAGTGCAATGCAAATAGATGTGTGCGCACACTAATTTGTCATATTGCCTTGATAGCTGAAAAGGCAACCAATCTATTTGCCAATCAAAGTGATTAATAATCAGCATAATAAGCAACTAAATGAGTAATATTGCAGAAACAGATTGAAGTACAAAATAAGTAATGTTGTAGCATTACAAACAAAAATTAAAGGACACTAAATTAGCCTGATTTTCATTGTCCATCTCTAGGAAGATATCTCTCCCTTATTTCAAAATCATTCAAGTGCTGCAGTCATGAATGAGAGCCCACTTGTTCCCACATCTATAGCAAAACTCAAAACCACACCTACAACCAAAAAATTATATGTTACAGAGGAAATCTCAACTCTAATTACAAATTAAAAGAATCTTCAAAAAGAACGAACCACGGATTGGTTGCCTTGAGAAACGGTATTTTTTTTTTCCTCATTAGACTGACTCGTACTTAACGACGGATTGGTTATAGCTTGTCCGGGTTAATGGGTTGGGCCTGTATTAACACGATCTGTTTGTGTTTAATTTTCAGTTTTGGTTGAAATAAGAAACTAAAAGTTTCTAAGAATCCCATGAATTAGCTACTGAAAGAAAAAAAAATCCAATAAGAATTTAAAGCTAATAAAATTAAACACTTTTAACATTCCAACTGTGCGGAACTGCGGATTAGACCATGGGCTAAATAGGAACCCGCCTGTAGTATAATTTAGTTCCATACCCATTTCTCTCTGGTTTGTCCTTGATTTTATATCTAATTATTATATGATTTGGAGTTTCAGTTTCACTGTTTCTCTCTGAAATGTCCTAATCTATCCTGAAGACTCCAAATTGATTTCTGGAGTTTCTTTGATTTTGTTTACTGACTGCATGTGTCCTATGTGTTTTGAACATGCAATAAGAATTAACGAGAGATAACATGGAGCACCAAATTTTCTAGAATTTGGCATTTGATCAACAAATCTCATATTCTTGTCAATTCATTATGCACATTGCAACCAAGATTAAAAGCCATTCATTCGGTCCCAACTTGGAAATAGAATGGTATTAGCAATATAGTCTCTTCTGATTTTTAAGTTGTTAAAGCCAAAAATAAAACAGAGTTACCATGACTTAGCATTATTAAGTCAACTACCTGCAAGTGATGTGCAAGCAACCATCTGTCTTCTCCACAAAATATTTGCAACTAGGGCACCTCCTCCATTCCTTCTCATTTGCCAATTGCATCATCAACAGATCCTCCTTCGCTCTCTCATCTTTGCCGAGTTTACTGAACTCCTCGCAACTCAAGCCCGAATGCCAAGCAACTTTACATGCAGCGCAAAACAACCTCCGGCAACTGGGACACTCAGAGCAGGTCACGGTTTCCTCTCCATCATCCATCATCAGTACGAGCAGTCCTTGAATGGGCAGTATAATTTCTGTGCACCTAGCAACATTGATTCACAAAATGCTTTCACCTGTTATAAGCAATAGAATTATTATTTAAACTTGAATTATAGAAATATTCAGCAAAGATTTACAACATGATATATGAGAAAATTTGGGGAATTAATGTAATATTTTCAAATTCTTAAACTGTACTTACGATCTGGATTCAACTTCCAATGTACAAATATTAATAGCCCGTGTTCAATTGAAGATCACAAGCACGACAAAATTAGTGATTTGCAATAGCATCTATAAGATCACAAACAAATATTGCAAAAGGCCATGCATAATTCTGTTCGTAAGTAAATTAGGTAGAATTGTTAGATCACCTTTCGAAAACCTCAGAAGGAAGTAATTTTTGGCACATTCCTGGTTCTAGTACAACCTTGCAATTCTCATCAGGGCATTTGACAACCGAGATATTCTCTTGGATTTTGGTGCCAAGATAGTGGCTAAGGCAACCACGGCAGAATACATGAGGACAAGCATTACTTGTCTGAAACACCTCGTCAGCCGCTACATTCTCCATGCATATCTTGCAAAATGGCTGAGATTGAGATGAAGATGAAGAACCTGCGTCCTTCGTTGCTATCTTTGCAGGCTGTACTGAACCGGTGGTGGCTGAGAATAAAATTTCCTGGAATTCCAATTTCTGCAGGCGCCCCAATAGTGCATAGTCCTCATCGGAGAAGGGTTCCTGATCATACAACTCGTCAACATAGAAATCATCTATTTGGTCTGTGATATTACTAGAACATAGTTCTCTTATGATATCATATGAGCCATTTAAATCATCTATTTGGTCTGTGATATTACTAGAACATAGTTCTCTTATGATATCATATGAGCCATTTAAATCATCTATTTGGTCTGTGATATTACTAGAACATAGTTCTCTTATGATATCATATGAGCCATTTAAATCATCTATTTCGTGTGTGATATTATCAGAGAATGGTTCTTCCATGGTATGAAATGAAGAGTGATAGGCAAACAGAAATATATATTACTCACTGAGAGCGTTTATATTGCATAATCAAAATTGGAAGCTCAGAGGTTTTTTAGAGACAGTTAATGTAATGGGTTCGAAGGGCAGATATTTCCAATGTGATTTCAATTTCCTAGTTGATAAATTAAATTGCTTGGTAGATTGTGAGGAACTGAATCTGGTCTAATAGATTGATTCAGATTTTTCTGACACTCGTGCTTTGCCAAAAAGAGAGATTAATGAGAAATGGGAATATGGAAGGACCCTTTATTTCCTTTCTGCTTTCATACATACAATTATTTTGTTTTGACTTTTTACTACTCAATTCTCTAATCATAACAAAATACCCCTACTAGAATAAGAATATGAATTTCTACTGTAGAAAGCATCGGAATAGACTCGGTATATATTTGGGATTTGTACCGTCACGACTCACGAGTTAGAAGTAGGTGAAGCTATTTTGTTGAACTTCACGCTGAGAATTTTGGGAAAATGCAAAATTGCAGTTTATTTATGGGCCGAATCAAACTACCGCACACACCGAAAATTAGGAACTTTATATACATGAGGGTTCAAATGTCTTTATTATTTTTGTGCCTCCATCAAAATTTTATTTTTTAAAAGTTAATAACTTAAAATATCAAAATGAAATATTATATTTGATCTATATTATTTTCTCTATGCACATATAAAAAAATATGACATTTCAATTTTGTTTTGCTTGATATCAAGTGCTTTAAAAAATATATAAATATGGATAATTCTGAATGTTGATTTTTCAATTTATATATTCATATAAAAATAAACCGAAATGTGATAGTTTTTTGCATGTCGAGAAAATAATATAGATCACATCTAATGTTTTATTTTGATATTTGAGTTTTAGTATTTTAAGTTATTAACATTTAAAAAATAGAAGCATGATGGAGACACAAAAAATGAAGACATTTGAACCCTCCTCTATATCATATACAAGTAATGAATAAGATATACAAGCGTCAACCCAATTTTATTTAGAGATAATTTCTAGTGTACCCATATAAAATTTTAAAATAGCCAACTTTCCCATTAAAACACCCTAATATCTAATGTCTCCAAAAAATTCAACATTTTTTCATCTATTTCCTTTTTATTTATTTAACGTTGGCTACAATCACAAGGCGTGCAGTTCCTCAAGTGACGGGAGTTTCCGGAAAAGATGAATGGCATTTTGTGTATTGTAGCTACAATAAAGATGGGCTTCAGCAGTCGATTTGAAATTTTACACTCTTTGGTAGATGAACTGTATTGTTCTTAGTGCTAAGACATAATAGCATGAGACTGATAAAACATAAGAAAACAGTCAATATGAAGAGAGACGGTACTGATATGAGAGCAGGAAAGAGAGAAAACGAGGAAGAGAGGAGAGGTGCCGGAAATGCTGTTAGGGGGTGGAGAATTTATGTATATCTGAGCAGAATGTAATGTAAAAAACATATTTTAAATTTATGTATAATAATGATTATGTTTTCAAATGCCTTGTGTTTATTCTAATTTACAATAATTTATATAGTTCGCTTGCTAAATATTCCAAAAGTTTAGGATTACTTGTGCGTGATGGATTGCTTGCAAGAGAGATGCAATTATGCATGAATGCATCAGGCATTAACATCATACATAGAGTAACGCATGTTAAGCTTTCCAACCTTAGTAAGCGCAAACAATAGAAAAAACATTAATAAGAAAGAAATCAGCTAAATAAGTGAATGACAATATAACATGCAATGCAACACAATAAGACGAATGCGCACTCTAATTCGTCATATTAATTGCCTTGATATATAAAGCTGAAAGGCAACCAATCTATTTGCCAATCAAAGTGATTAAAAATCAGCATAATAAGCAACTAAATGAGTAATATTGTAGAAACCAGATAGAAGCAAAAAAATAAGTAATTTTGTAGCATTACAAACAAAAGGTAAAGGACACTAAAGTAGCCTGATTGGCATTGTCCATCTCTGGGAAGTATATATCTCCCTTATTCCAAAATCATTCAAGTGCTGCAGGGGTGAATGACGCTACACTTGTTCCCACATCTATAGCAAAACTGAAATCCACACCTGAAAATTTTATGTTACAGAGGAAATCTCAACTCTAACAACAAATTAAAAAATTCTTCAAAAAAATTATATTGGTTGCCTTGAGAAGCATTATTTTTCTTTCTTCATTAGCCTGAATCGTACGTACTTAACCAGTTAGGTTAACTTGTTCGGGTTAATGGGTTGGGGCTGGCTTAGTGCTTGGTCTTAACTTGTGCTTAATTTTTAGTTTTGGTTGAAATAAGAAACCAAAAGTTCCTAAGAATCCCATCAGAAGTAGCAAGTAAAAGAAACAAAATATCCCAATAAGAATCCAAAGCTAATAAAATTTAACACTTTTAACATTCCATCTGCGTGGATTTAACCATGGCCACCCGCTTGTAGTATCATTTAGTTGCATCCCTAATTCTGTCTGGTTTTTACTTAATTTTATATTTAATTGTTATATGGTTTGGAATTTCAGTTTCACTACTGTTTCTCTCTGAAATGTCCTTAATCTATATTCCTGAAGACGATAAACTGATTTCTGAAGTTTCTTTGATTTTGTTTACTGACTGCATGTGTCATGTGTGTTTTGAACCATGGAAATTTGGAAACTTGGTTGAATAGTGTTTGCCTCGGCCGAGTTATCCGATTTTCAGGCCGAGTCATACCGAGTCAAGTCCGAATCAGACCGAGTCCTTCGATTTTTTTACGTTTTTTTCTGGTAGTTTTGGATCTATGATTTGAAATCACAAAAAAAAAAAAAAAATCAAATTATGCAAACACAATTTGAACTAGAAAAAAAACTTAATACATACCTTGTCAAGATAATCCTGCACTAAATTTATTTTGCTAATGTAACCTTTTGTGCTTGCAAAAAAACTTAACACATACCTTGTTAAGATAATCCTACACTAAATTTCTATGTTTATACTATATAGCTAGCTTGCATAAAAGGTGTGTCAAATTTATGCTGATAATTAGTGGATTATTTGAGTATAATCTTTTGTCTATATAGTTTTCTTACAAATTATTTTTTGACCAATTTTTTCCTATATTTTTGCTACAAAACAAACTTCTGCCAAAAAAATCCGAGTTTCCGTTCAAGTATCCGATTCCGATTCCAATTCCGAGTTTCAGAACCATGTTTTGAACATTCAATAAGAATTAACAAGAGATAACATGGGGCACCAAATTTTCTAGAATTTGGCATTTGATCAACTAATAGAATGTTATTTGCAATATAGTCTTTTCTAAATTTCGAAGTTGAATAAGGCAAAAATAAAACTGAGTTACCAGACTTTGGATTGTTATGTCAACTACCTGCAAGTGATGTGCAAGCAACCATCTGTCTTCTCCACAAAGTACTTGCAACTGGCGCACCTCATCCAATTCTTCTCCTTTGCCAATTGCATCATTAAGAGATCCTCTTCCGCTCTCTTGCCTTCCCCAAGCAACATTGATTCACATAATGCTTTCGCCCACCTGTTATATGCAATAGAATTATTGTTCAACTTGAATTATAAAAATTCAGGATAGATTTACAATATGATATATGAGAAAAATGGGAGAACTAATGTAATATTTTCAAATTCTCAAAGTATGACTTTCAACTTCCAACGTACAAATATTAATAGTCCGTGCTACTTTGAAGATCACAAGCAGGACGAAATTGGTTCTTTGCAATAGTATCTATAAGATCCAAGGTTCTAAATAGCGATTTGCATCATCGTGAGAAGGTTAAAAAAAATGCTATCGCGAATAGCGTAGCTATAACAAAAGCTATCCTACATACCATTTTTTTAAATATATAGTATATAATTATACTAATTATATATCAACATTATCTGAAGTCTCATATAGCAATAAGTAACACCAAAATTATAATATTCATATTGAACTAGTGCAAAATTCAAATTCCTATTCAAAATATCCTTAGTAATATCATAAACTATTTATCTTTTTTATTCATAATAAGCTAAGCATCATGACATAAACATTATTTCTTTTCTATTCAAAAAGCATCATGTCATAAACTATATATATTTTTTAATTTATAAGAAAAATTAATTTGGGCCTTAAAAAAATTGGTCTTTGAAAGATATTTCAATTTGAGTTTTGAAATAAAAGTTTATGTAGCATAGCGTGCGCTACATGCTACGCACTATAGCATACCGCTATTACCGCTACACCTGTCGTAGCTAAAATAGCACATTTTTAATGTTCTAAAATGCTATAGCGCGCTATGTAGAACTTTGATAAGATCACAAACAAATATTGCAATTATAAGCCATGCATAATTGGTTCGTAAATAAATTAAGTTAATAGAATTGTTAGATCACCTTCTGAAAAGCAAAAAAGGAAGTAATTCCTTACACATTACTGGTTCCAGTACAACCTTGCAATTCCCTTCGGGGCACTTAATAACAACCGAGATATTCTCTCGGATTTTGGTGAAAAGATAGCGGGTAAGGCAAACATGGCAGAATACATGGGGACAAGCATTACTTGTCTTGAACATCTTGTTAGCCGGTACATTCTCCATACGTACATATCTTGCAAAACTGCTGAGACAGAGATGATGACGAAAAACCTCTGCCCTTCGTTGCTCTCTTCATTTCCATGAAAGTATTGTGTGTGATATTATCAGAGAATGGTTATCCGTCTCCCAACAGACACACACACACACATATATATATATATATATATTACTCACTAGCTATGAGCGTTTATATTGAAAAATCAAAATTGGAAGCTCAGAGGTTTTTGGAGACAGTTAATGTTATAATGGGTGCTTTCAAAAGGCAGGAGATATTTCCAATGTGCATGATTTCTATTTCGTAGTTGGGAGTTGAGACATGAACTTGAATGGGAGATTGTGAGGAACTGAATCTAGTCTAATTGATTTATTCAGATTCTTATTACATACATGCTTTGCCCAAAAAAGAGATTAATGAGAAATGGGAATAAGGATAGACCCTTTATTTTTATTTTTTTGCATTTATACATGCAATTATTTTATTTTTACTACTCAATTCTCTATTCACAAGCAAATGAGAATTTGTACCGTCACGAGTTACAAGTAGGTGAAGATATTTTGATTTAGGGGAAAATTTCTAGTGTGCCCATCTATACTTTTGAAATAGCCAATATTCCATCAAAATACTACAATATCCAATATCCCCATATAAATTTAACATTCTTTCTTTTATTCCATTTTAACTTATTTAACATCTTATTTAATTATTTTAAAAATTAAAATGACCAATATTCTCTAATAATTTTAATGGACATGTTCATTATTTCTGAACGTCCTCTTCCTCCCTTTCTCTGTGAAATCCATTTCTTTCCTTTCCACCATCTCCGCATTCCGTATCGTTCTCTGTTATAATACGACCTGTTATCTCTCCGCAGAATTAATTACTTGCAGAACAGAGTTTAATATATACTTCAAATACCCCCGCTTTAATAATTACTGAAATTAGATTTCTCCGAAGAATTATATGCTCTCTCAAGTCTGATTTCAGTAATTACTTGAGGGGGGCTCTCTCAAGTCTTATTATAGAAATTAAGCAGCACGGGAACTGAAATTAGTGTATCTATCTTATTAGCAGTGCGCATGTCTGAGAAATTATTAGTTTGGTAAAATACAAATGAAGGAGAACTGCGGTTCAAACTGGATCCATGGCATGGTACTGTCGAAAAAAAAAATAGAGGGGGCAACATCTTTAATTTACCAAGAAAAAAACACAAGCTAGCTTCAATTTTGAGCGTAGAGCAAAATAGAAAGGATCAAAGGTTAATTAGCGGATCTAAGTTGGGATCATTTCCTCGTATAAATTCACCAAGAAATTTCAAGCTGTACAAAGATGAAATTTCAAGGAGAGATGGATTTCAGAAAGGAAGGGAAGAGGAGGATATTTAGAAATAATGGAGATGTTCAATTAAAAATTAGATGACATATTGGTCAAGTTAATTTTTAAAATAATTAAATAAAATATTAAATAGATAAACGGTGATAGAAGAGAGAATGTTAAAGTTCTATGGGGATATTGGATATTGCGATATTTTGATGGGGATATTGGCTATTTCAAAAATTTAGATGGGCACATAAGAATTTTTTCCTTTGTTTTAACTTCACGCTGAGAATTCTGGGCCGAAATGCATAATTGCAGGTTATTTTATGGGCCAATTCAAACATATACTCACATAATCATTGACAATTAGAAACTTTAAATCAGATGCGGGTAATGAATAATATATACACAAGCCTTCAATCCAGTTTTATCTAAGAAGCGTATCCACAGAATACTAGATTTATCGGACATGAAAGCTAAATAAGTCAAATTATTTGTTATTTTCAATGTTTATGAAGAGAGAGGATCTTTATATATATATATGTAACCTTTAAACAATTCATTAATACAGTTTGTTAGAGGGCTTTTCTCCCGCTGACCTTCAAAAATAAAAAAATACAACTTTACATAAATGAAATTATGAAATCTATATCTTGCTCTTTCTACAACAAGGTGAAAATATCTTGTATTTGTAGATCAGTCCTAACTCCTGGTAACCAAATTTCAAATATTCTATTCTTGAGTGAATCAATTGCTTCTGCCACAGAAATGTGGTACCAATAATGTGGGTATATATGCTGAGATGGGTTACGGTACATTGCAATGTATAAACCCTCTTGTGCATTGGACTCTAAATAATTGGATTCAAATTTCAAAAATTCAATTTGAAGCGTTCAACATGTTCTCCATACTAAAATGTGTTTGGATACCAAATTTTACATCTTTTGGAAATTTATTACTATTTTTTAAGATGGATACAAAATTGTTGTTTTTAAAAGATCTGGACCATAAAAAACAATAATTTTCAAAAATTCAAAAACAAATAGTAAAAAATTTCCGAAAAATGCAAAATTTGATCTCCAAGCACATTTTAATATAGATATCACGTTGAAAGGTTTGGATCGACTGTTTGAGCTTTGAATCCAACGATTTACCATCCAATGCTCTATACATTGCAATGTACCGTAGCCCATAGTAGCAACATATATAATATTGGTACTGAACAAATCAGTATTTTGTACTGCCAATTTTTTTAGCCAAATTACATTAGAGACAAGTTGTCAACTTGTGCTTTAAACTTTTCTCCTAACTATACCAGCTCCTTTACTAGAATACAAGCAATCTTTCATCTTATAATAGGGATGAATTAGTTTCTTCTCTTCTCTTACAAATTTTCAATTCCCTTAAGACAATCGGTATATCTTTTAGGAACATCTTGCAGTGAACAAATCTGAGCAATAATTCTATTGGGTTTTTACTTGCAAGTAAATTACATAAATATTGCTTAGTTTTGGTAAATGAGGGCTCAAATTAAATCATGCCCCAATCGTACTCCAATATCTTTATCTTCAATTTCAAAGTTCAAAGAGACGATCTGAACCTCTCAACATGATATCCACGTTAAAATATGATTGGAGACCAAATTTTATATTTTTTGGAAATTTTTTACTATTTTTTAAGATAGGTACAAAATCATTGGTTTTTATCGGTGTATTCTTTTGACAATATTTTTGTTTTTTGTTTTTTTGAAGGTCTTATCACAATATTGTTACAATATTTTCGAGTCATTTGAAGTTGTATACTGGCAGGATGAGCACAACTCATGTCCTTTTTGTCGGCACAAGCTAAGAAGTGAGAATATATATATGTATGTCTGAGCATAACTTACGTTTAATGTAAAAAGAAACAGAGTATATTAACAATTTTTATATATATATATATAGTTCGCTTGCTAAATTTTCCAAAATTTTAGGATTACTGGGTGTGATGGATTGCTTGCGAGAGTTATGCATGAATGCATTAGACAGGCAGTGTATCAAACATACATAGAGATTAACGCTTCTTAGGCTTTTCAACCTTAATAGACTTAATTGTAGGCGCAAACAAATAAGAGAATGACAATTAAACTAGAAAATGCAACACAATGATACATGTGCATATACTAATTCATCATATTGCGTTGATCACTGAAAGCATGATCTATTAGCCAATTAAAGTGATGAATCGTCAGCATAATAGCAACTGATCTATTCACCAATCAAAGTGATGAATCATCAGCATAATAGCAACTGAGTAATATAGTAGAAACCAGGATCAAGTATAAAAAAAGTAAATGTTTCAATCAATGAAACGGGCCTAGCAGCCTTACCTTAAAAAAAAAAAAAGTAAAAGACAATTAAGTAACTGTCATTAGAAACAGAAAGTAAAGAACATTAGAGTAGCCTGATTTTCATTCTCTATCCCGGGGTCGATATTATTTCAAAATCCTACAAGTGCTGCAGCTAGCATGAATGATTAGCCCCCCACTTGTTCCCACATCCATAGCAAAACTGAAAACCACACCTAGTAACAAGAAATAATATATATTTTTCAGAGAAAACCTCAACTACAAACTTAAAAATTCTTCCAAAAGAACCAAACCATGGATTGGTTGCCTTGAGACACAGTTGGGTTTTTTTTTCTCATGAGCTAGACTGAACCTGACTTAACCAGTTAGGTCAGCTTTTTCGGATTAATGAGTTGGGCCTGGCTTAATGCTCGGTCTAAGTGCTTAATTTTAGTTTTTATTGGAATAAATAAGAACAGAACCTAAAAATTGCCAAGAATGAAACATTTTCAAGTTTTAACATTCCAACAAGAATCCAAAACTTTCAGAATTAAACACTTCTAACATTCCAACTGTGCGGGTTGGACCATCAGCTAAATAGGAACCCACTTGTACAATGATTTTGCATTGTTAAGTCAAGTACCTGCAAGTGATATGTTTGCAACCCTCTCTCTTCTCCACAAAGTACTTGCAACTAGGGCACCTCCTCCATTTCTTCTCCTTAGCCACTTGCATCATCAAGAGACCCTCCTTTGCTCTCTCATCTTCCCCGAGTTTACCGAACTCCTCGCAACTCAAGCCAGAATGCCATACAACTTTACATGCAGCGCAAAACAACCTCCGGCAACTGGGACACTCAGAGCTGGTAACAATTTCTTCTCCATCATCCACCATCAGTTCCGAGCAGTCCTTGAATGGGCAGTAGAATTTCTGTGCATCTAGCAACATTGATTCACATAATGTGATCCCCCACCTGTTATATGCAATAGAAATATTGTTCAACTTAAAATATAGAAATTATCCAAGACAGTACTTGGCAGCCACTGCTAAGCTTTAACTAAAGAAGAAATTATTCAAGACAGATTTGCATTATGATATATGAGAAAATTTGAGGAATTTATTTTCAAATTCTCAAAATGTACATACAAACTGACTTTCAACTACCAACTTACAAATACTAATAGCCCGTTTTACTTTAAAGGTCACAACCAGGAGTAAATTAGTCTTTAGTAATAGCATCTATAAGTGCACAAACAAATATATATTGCAATAGCAGATACATAATTTATTTTTTATAAAATTTGTTAGCCTAAAAAAAATAGCAGGTACATAATTGTGTTCATAAATGAAAAGTGATTAGGTTAAAAGGATTGTTAGATCACCTTTCGAAAACCTCAGAAGGAAGTAATTCCTGGTACATTCCTGGTTCCAGTACAACATTGCAATTCTCATCGGGGCATTTGACGAACGAGATATTCTCTCGGATTTTGGTGCCAAGATAACGGGTAAGGCAACTACTGCAGTATTCATGGGGACAAGTATTGCTTGTCTGGAACACCTCGTCAGCCGGTACATTCTCCATGCATATCTTGCAAAACAGCTGAGACTGAGATGAAGATGAAGAAGTAGAACCTCTGTCCGTTGTTGCTCTCTTCGAAGGCTGTGCCGAACCGATGGTAGCTGAGAAGAGTTCCTGGAACTGGGACTCCAGTAACTCCACTGCGTGGCTCTCATCGGAGATGGGTATCGGATCATACATCTCAACGCCATGGAAATCATCTATTTGATCTGTGATATCAGAAGAAGATAGTTCCATGATAGGTAAGCCAGATAAACCATTTATTTGGTCTCTGATAGTAGCATAGGATGGTTCTCCCATGGTATGATATGAACGATAGAAATCATCAATTTGCTTGATAGGCAAACAGCCATGTTGCTCTCTGAGAGCGTTTATATTGAAAAAACAAAATTGGAAGCCCAAAGGATCATGGAGGGCAGTTAATGTATGCTCTCAAACGGTAGGAAATATTTCCAATGTGATTACAATTTCCTAGATGTGGTATTAACTTGCTTGGGAGATTGTGAGGAACTGAATCTAGTCTAATAGATTTATTCAAATTCTTGTTAGACTTGTGCTTACCCGTAAAGAGAGATTAATGAGAAATTGGAATATGAATAGACCGTTTATTTGCTTTCTCCATTTATACAATTTTTTTTTATTATATTACTCAATTCTCATATTACCTATAATGTCAATTTGAATCTATATTAGAAAGCATCTGCTACAATCAGCTTATAGAGTGGGTATCATATTTGACATTTGTACCGAGTAGTTGAAGCCATTTTGTTTTAGGGTAATTATATCTTCCTCCATCTATCCATCCCCCATTTCATCCCCCAACGAACTAACTACATTTTCTAACTATAATTCAAAATTCTAACTACCTAATGGCCCTACAAATTAATTACCCAATTTTCTCCATTTATTTATTTCCTCTTTCTCCCTCCCTCTCCCACCTCTCCCACCTCTCCCTCTCCACCTCCGCCCGCCTCTCCCACCTCTCCATCTGCGCCTCCGCCCGCCTCTCCCACCTCTCTCTCTCGGCCTCCCTCTCCCACCTCCACCTCCGTCTCTCACCTCCGTCTCCCACCTCCCACCTCCGCCTCCTCTCTCTCCCAGCTCCGCCTCCGCCGGAGTAGATTCATCACTGTCAACCGCCGGGTCAGATCCGCCTCCGCCGGGTCAGATCCGAGTTATTTGCAAAGAACAAAGCTTCATTAATGGTGAATTAGAACAGTGCGTACTAAGTACATATGGATGAATACTTAATGTTTTAGAGATAAATACTTCAACGTTTATGGATAAATATTTAATATCTTAGGCATAAATACTTTAACTTATATGTATGAATACTTGATATCTTATGGATGAATATTTTTTATTTGTTTGGTATGCACATATGTTTGTAATACTCTTGGTACATTAACTATTTACACTTACACGATGAGGATGAATACTTGCTTAATGCTGGATGAATACTTGCATGACGAGGTGTGAATACTTGTGCAACGGACAACTCGAAAGTATGTCATCATGGATCTCATTTGAAAGAGAAAATTGTGTAGAAGACATTCGTGGTTTTAGATTTATAAAATTCCTCACAGATCGTCAGAAATATTGGTTAGATTGAACGGAGAAAAAAAACTCATCTCTAAAAACGTGTAATACTCTTGGTACATTAACTATTTACACTTACACGATGAGAATGAATACTTGCTTAATGCGGGATGAATACTTGCATGACGAGGTGTGAATACTTGTGCAACGGACAACTCGAAAGTATGTCATCATGGATCTCATTTGAAAGAGAAAATTATTTAGAAGACATTCGTGGTTTTAGATTTGCAAAATTCCTCACAGATCGTCAGAAATATTGGTTAGATTGAACGAAGAAAAAAAAATCCATCTCTAAAAACGTGTAAAAGATGAGTGATTGATGTGTCCAAGTATGCTTCTACTGCAAAGATGAATACATTTATATAGATGGATGAATGCTAGTTGTGTTATAGATGAATACTTTTTTTGCAAATTTCTAAAATGAGCTGAAGGTAGTTAGAAGTCCCCCACTTAATTAATGCACTGACGATTATGCGGTCCCCCACTTAATTAATGCTCTGACAGTTGTGTGGTCCCCCACACATGTTGTTTGTCCCCTACTTTCTTGTTGTAATATATCCAAATATGTTTCTATTGCAAATGTGAATACCTTCATATAGATGGATGAATACTAGTTGTGCTACATATGAATACTTCTGCAAATTCCTAAAATACACTGACAGTTATAAATTCTAACTAACTAACTACCTTAAGTAATGCAACTGACGGGGGATGAAACGGGGGATTGTTCACGGGGGAGAGCTAGACGGACCCTTTGTTTTAATAAATACTTGACGCTTTGAAATTTGGGCCGAAATGCATAGTTGCAGTTTATTTTATGGGCCAAGTCAAACATATACTCACATAATTACCGAAAATTATAAACTTTAAATGAGATACAAGTAATATTAACAAGCTTCAACACAATTTTATCTAAGTGCTATACTGAGGGCTTTTTTTGTGATTTTGAGAGCTAAGATAATTTTTTTTCTCTAAATACCATTTTGTCCTTCCACTTTTCTCTCTGACCAATTAATAAAGGGAGGTGCTATTTTGAGCTCAACTTTTGTAATATTGAGCATTGAGAGAAACTTTTCTCTCTAAATGCCTGTTTTACCCTTCTACTTTCTCTCTCTTATCTGTCTCAATTAATAAAGGAAAATAATAATAATGGAAGGTACTTCAAACAAGTATTTGTTTGAACCCAAAAAACTTAATAAACAAAGGTACTACAAGTCTACAATGCCATATTTGTTCTAGAATAAAATACAAGTAATTATGTTCTTTACAAATGAAATATGAAAAAAGCTGATTCGAAAAAGTTCCTCAAAATTTTATCTAATAATTCACCGCTGGTGATAAATTCCAGGATTATGTAAATCTTTGGTCAACTAGCTCTTTGGAATTGAAATGGCTAGTGTAAGACCCAACAACACAACAAGAGCGGCGCAGTTGCTGATATATGACTGATATTCAGGAACTGATTGCGAACCAACTACAATCCATCCTTTCTTCTTGTTCATGTTGGATGCTCTGTTTCAAACAAAGAAAGCCAGAGAATGAATAAGCCGAGCGAAGGTTGTGAATTTAATACGTGAAAATCTTCAGCATATTTCCTCCACCTCAACATTGGCTTCCAAGTTCCAAGTCCCAAGTCCCAAGTTTCAAGTTTATTATCATGGTATAGTTATTTTCAAGTCATTTTAAGTTATTGTTTACTGGCAGTATGAGCACAAGTCGTCACAAACTGAGAACATATGACTATGCAAATAGGAGCAGGAAAGAGAGAGAAAAGAAGGCCGAGGAAGAGAGGCAAATGCTGTTAGGGGTGGCGAATTTATGTATATCTGAGCATAGTTTATGTTTAATGCAAAAAGAAGCAGATTTAAAATTTATAATAATTACTGATGTTTCAATATGCCTTAAATTTTTTTAATTTACAATTTTATATAGTTTGCTTGCTAAATTTTTCAAAATTTTAGGATTACTGTGTGTGATGCATTGCTTGCGAGAGTTATGCATGAATGCATCAGGCAGTGTATCATACATACACAGATTAATACCTATAGGCCTTTTAACCTTAATAGACTTAATTGTAGGCGCAAACTAATAAGCCAATGACAATTAAACTTGCAATGCAATGCAATGAGACGTGTGCACACTAATTCGTCATAATGCCTTGATCGATGAAAGCAACCAATCTATTCGCCAATCAAAGTGACTAATCATTAGAACAATAAGCAACTGAGTAATATAGTTGAAAGCAGGATCAAGTAAAAACAAGTAAAGCTGTAGAAAACTGGCATTATGAACACAAAGTAAAGAACGTTAGAGTAGCCTGATTTGCATTCTCTATCTCTGGGTAGATATTTCACAATCCTTAAGTGCTGCAGCTAGCATGAGTGATGCCCCACTTGTTCCCACATCCATAGCAAAACTCAAAACGACACCTAGAAACAAGAAATTATATGTTACAGAGAAAATCCAATAAGAATACAAAGCTAATTAAATTAAACAATTTTCTATGACTTTGTTAACAGATTGCATGTGTGCGGTGGGTTTTGAGCATGCAATGAGAATTAATAATTAAAAAGAGATATAATGGAGTTAATAATTTTCTAGAATATGGCATTTGATCAACAAATCTTCGAATTCTTGTCAATTCATTATGCGCATTACAACCAATAACTAAAATCCCTTCGGATTGAATTTCAAAATAGAATGGTTTTTGGAATATAGTCTCTTCTAAATTTCTAAGTTGTTCAAGGCAAAAATAAAACAACAGAGTTACAATGAATTTGCATTGTTATGTCAACTACCTGCAAGTGATGTGCAAACAACCCTCTCTCTTCTCCACAAAGTACTTGCAACTAGGGCACCTCCTCCATTTCTTCTCCTTTGCCACTTGCATCATCAACAAATCCTCCTTCGCTCTCTCATCTTCCCCGAGTTTACCAAACTCCTCACAACTCAAGCCCGAATGCCATGCAACTTTACATGCAGCACAAAACAACCTCCGGCAACTGGGACACTCAGAGCGTGTCACGGTCTCTTCTCCATCATCTATTATTAGTGCCGAGCAATCCTTGAATGGGCAGTAGAATTTCTGTGCACCTAGCAACATTGATTCACATAAAGCATTCCCCCACCTATTAAATTCAATAGAAATAATGTATAACTTAAATTATAAAAATTATTTAGGACATATTTACATTATGATATATGAGGAAGTGGATTAATGTTATATTTTCAAATTCTCAAACTTAACTTACAAACTGACTTTCAACATCCGACTTCAGATAATAATAGCCTGTGTTACTTTGAAGAACACAAGCAGGACTAAATTAGTCCATTGCAAAGCATCCATAAGATAACAAACATAGTGAAGGAAAAACGTGGTGTGACGTCACGTCACGGCACATGATCAAAATATATTTTCACGTGACATGACATGACTGATCATCCATAAGGAAAAAGTGACTTGACTGATCATGTTTAATCAATATTTTTTTCAAGATTTTAGTTCATAGTTAAAAAAATAACAAAAGATACTAAAAAATAAGAACCTATTACAAATTAAATTATAGTAAAGAAATAATGTTAACAAAATTGGTCACGTAATGTGTCACGTGATGTGACATGACAAGGTCAATTGACGTGACGAGCCATTTTCCACTGTGCCATTTTCATGTAATGTGTCACGCAAATGGACACGCCACCTGACACACGAGTTACGTCACATGTGTTGTGTCATGACGAACCGGTAACAACGTGACTAATTTTCTTCACTAAACAAATAGTATGTTGCAAGGATTGTTAGATTACCTTTCGAAAACCTCAAGTGGAAGTAATTCCTGGCACATTCCAGGTTCCAGTACAACCTTGCAATTCTCATCGGGGCACTTTACAAGCGATATATTCTCTTGGATTTTGGTGCCAAGATAGCAGCTAAGGCAATTACGGCAGAATACATGGGGGCAAGCATTGCTTGTCTGGAACACCTCATCCGTCGGTACATTCTCCATGCATATCTTGCAAAACATTTGAGACTGAGATGAAGACGAAGAAGAACCTATATTCTTCTTTTCTCTCTTCGCCAGCTGTGTTGAACCAGTCTTTGCCGGCTGTGCCGAACCAGTGACGGCTGAGAAGAGGACTTCCTGAAATTGGAGCTCCTCTGCATAGCTCTCGTCAGAGATGGGTATCAGATCATGAGTCTCGTCGCCATAAGAAAGGGCGGAGAAGTAGAAATCATCTACATGGTGTGTGATATTAGCAGAGGATGGTTCTCCCATGGTATGAAATGAAGAGTGATAGTACACAGACATTTTACTCATTGAGGGGGTTTATATTGAAATAAATATTCTTGGAAGCTGAAAGGTTTTTTGAGACAGTTAATGTAATTGGTGCTTTCAAAGGGCAGGAGATATTTCCAATGTGATTTAAATTTCCTATATGTGGTATTAACTTGCTTGGGAGATTGTGAGGAACTGAATCTAGTCTAATAGATTTATTCAAATTCTTGTTATACTCCTGCTTAGCCGAAAAGAGAGATTAATGAGAAATTAGAATATGAATAGACCGTTTATTTCCTTTATCCATTTATACTTTTTTTTATTATACTACTCAATTCTCATATTACCTATAATATCAATTTGAATCTCTATTAGAAAGCATCTGCTAGAATCAGCTTATAGAACCGGTACGGTATCATATTTAACATCTGTACCTAGTATTTGAAGCCAATTTGTTTTTAATACTTGACGCTTAGAAATTTGGGCCGATATGCATAGTTGCAGTTTATTTTATGGGCCAAGTCAAACATATACTCACATAATTACCGAAAATTATTTACTTTAAATCAGATACAAGTAATATATACAAGCTTCAACACAGTTTTATCTAAAGAAGATTTAACCACAGAATACTAAGATTTAACAGATATCAAAGCTAATGCTATTCTATTTTTTTTTTTTTGCTGTTTTACAATCTATATTCTATCTTCAATCAGAAAACTGAGATGAAAAATGATAACACTACATGTTTACTCTTTACTGAAGCTTTTAATCTCTACATCCCTCAGCTCAAGAGAAATAAAACAATAAGAAAAGGGAAAACCAAAATACAGTAAAAAAGAGAACTAATCAAATTAAGCATTGGTTGCTACAGTTCGCATGGTTGATAAACCATTCGAAAATCTCGCCTTTTTCTTGACATTTGTTACGCTACAATGGGGGCATATGTACTCCAAACCATCAGTCTTTGCATAATCCTGTAACATGAAATCAGACTTCAAATTAGATACACTAGCATGATGGCTAAACATTCTTTTCTTTTTATCTTGTGTTCCAAAAAGCAGCTCAAAGTATAAAGCACATATAGCTGATTCTCAACATCCCATATGCCCTATACATAGGGGTGCAATGCTCCATTTTGGATTAAGCCTCAAATAAGAAGGCACAAGTGAGTGGGTGTATCCTCTCCAAGAGTGGAGAGATGAGTGTGTGAGGTGATTCTTTCCATGAATATGGAAAGATGAATTATGTAGTTCAAGTGTTGTTGTAATTTTGAGTGTTAGTTGTATGTACTAGTGTTGTGGTAAGACGTGTTTATTGTATTAGCATCTCCGATGTATCAAACTCAACAAGAATTATGATGTCATTGCTTCTTAAGTTCTAACCCAACTACCCCAACTGTACCTTGTTTTACCTCAATGTGAATCTTAACCTAATGAGACAAATTTTGGTCAACCAGTATAGTTAATTTACTGGCAATTATGCCCATGTCTGGCTTGTCCTGAAAAATAACATTTGATCAAGACTAGTTTTTTTTTTAAACTCAGAAGGAATAAACTAAAGCATGACTTTCTTTTTTGTGTGCATTGAGGGTACGAGTCAATAAATTATGTATAGATGTGCACCTTAAAAGTACCCAAGCCTTGCCGTCTATCGCATCCGAAATGAGCCCATTCACCACAAAGCCCACAATTTACCCAATCTCCAGGGGCACTACTGCAAAATAAGCCAAACTATTTGTTAATTTCAATATTTCCAAACACAAGCAACAGCTTCCTATTATTCCAAGGGATCAATAATTGCAATTTTTGCCTCTGCAAGTTCAGATATGAACCAACAATAACTAACACACAAAAATCATCTCGGTGCTATTCACAAAGAAAAATGAATTTGTAATATGGTAAAATGTTGTATTTGATTGCAAAAAGGAGAATAAAGAAAAATCAGGGGGCCCTCAAACCTGCGACATAGCAAGCAGCACTCTCCATCCACATCGTCATGTGCCAGTTCATACTCCAAAAGGTAAGTTTCGTAATGCCGCTTGAGTGTGTTTCCAACTCCCTGAAATTAAAAAAATAATCATTATATACTAAGAGAATTTAGTTCACCACTCTAACAAGGGTTATATTTATAACTAAAAAATAATAAAAAAAAGAGTGATCCATACAGAACAATTTCAAATAAAAAATAGCAAAGAAAAACTAGGAAGCAAAGGAGAAAAACAGCAAATTTGAGATAAAAAATTCAGCAATCAACAAACATGCGTTCTAATTGGACAGAATTACATTTTCATGGATATGCTAAAATTGGTGAGAATTATTGCTTGAAGAATATCTGAAAAAAAAGGATACCAAAGTTGACTAAAAACGCAGATCAGTCTTTTACCAAGGTAGAAATAAATAAGACATAATTGTAAGTTCCACCCACTGTTGCAACTAACACAATAATTTTTTCACAAGCAAGTAAAAGTTCAGTCTCAAAAATAAGAACCAAAAAGATTTACACTATTAGATGATAAAAAACAATGTAAGGTACAACAAACAAAAGTCTTAACAATGTAATAACCCAATTGAAATATAACTGAGCCAAATAAATTTCTAGGTGTTAAGGTTCCAGCTTTTGAACCTGCCAAGTTGAATTTATTTTATAGTCCTGGCCAGCATAGTCATCTTTTATTGTCTTATGCTCTTAGCCTTTATTTCAATTATCAGTATTATTGTGATACAACAAATTAATCCATTTGATACATGATAATATGACAAGAGAAGCAAGATGTTAACAAGACATACAGTCATTCTATTGGAGATAGTATGGTTGCGCATCTTTGAAAAAACTTGGCCTTTCCAATTTATGCCATTTCCCACATAGAAACCTCCTCTTGAAACCACCTGAATATCAATGGGGAACTCTTGAATCATTTTCAAATTACATAACCCATTTAAAAATAAAAGTTCATTTTACATTATGCAGTATTGAGAAGTACATAATATTGCAATGCCAGCAATTGATTTGTTTCTGCTGGTAAACACCAAGATATGCGGAACGCTAGTAACAGAATAACTTGTACATCATATTTTCTTTCCCTTTTGATGGTACTTCATTTAGTTAAGTTCTATCACATAACTAGAATTCGAGACTAATAACCAAACTATAAGGACTCAAAATATCCACTTACGTATAATTTTATTTTACAGTTCGATGGTGTTATTTGGTTTCCCTGAAAATTCTTAAACTTGTGGGTGTATTATTCAAAGAGCTTACAAAAGAAATTAAAAAGGAGGATAGGTTACCTCTTTATATAAGTTATAAAGATCAAGGCGCTTTGCATTTAGAATGGCATCAGGAAACTCTGACAGGCCCCCTTGTGGAACCAGCTTGTTGTGCCCTCTTTGTACCAGAAATTGCATCACATCATTCAAAAATTCCTCCTGCCACCCAAAAGCACATAAAAGATTAGCTAGTGAATTGTATCAAATTTGGAATTTTCAAAGTTTATTGTATATATCACACCTATAGCATAAATTAATAAAAAAGAAATGGCTTTACAAACAAAGGAGAAGTTTTGAATCAAAGGAAAACCAACATACTTGGCATAATATGAAGATACAAAATTATTTAGGGGAATAGCTAAAAATGAAACTTGCCAACCACTAAATCAGCATTTGAAATTGAATCAGTATCAAATCGATTTCTTAATTTGGATTATCAATGGTTATTGCTGATTCATTTTCTAACTTGATTAGGTCATAAATCAAACTAAAACAGGTAGTATATTCAAAATGTTGACTTCTAATTCCTGGAAACACTGCTAGTTCAATGCAAATTCATTATGATTTCAGTCATGTCTTCTGCCAAAACACATCTCATATGGTACTAATTTATCATCACCTTTTGCAGGGCTTCTCTGATACTCCATTGCTGAAGTGATTTTACTAGTTCCGTTGGTTTAAATTGATAAAGCCCGGAACACAATTAGAAATATTACAAGGCACATTATACAATTAGAATTTAAACAACGTAAAATTGGACCAAATCAATGCTTGGACGCAGAAAAGAGGTTAATTTTGAATCAAATCAGGGCTAAATTGCACTGCTGGAGGAATAACACCATACCTCAGGGCAGATTCGAATTGGCGGACGAGTGCAACCATGCTTCTTCATAGGCAAAGGATTTATTGGTACCACTGGCTGAGACAACGGTTTTCTTTGTACAACCTTAGGTGCTAATCGTACCGGGCTTTTCTTCACAGCCGGTGCAGCAACTGGTGCTAACCCTAGTTTATTCCCATTGCTTACAGCACTCCTCCCTTCATGCCTACTACTACTACTCTCCTCAGAGTAAAGACTAAGCTTATGCTTCCTGGAATGGGGTATGGGCCTCATGCTACTAACCAATTTTGAGTTAAGACCTCGTTTTGCTCTCTCCTTAGTGGGACAAGATGAACATCTCAAGATAGAAGGGATGATGCTTTGTGTACTTTGTGAATCTTTTTGGTTCTCTCTGCTGAAGAAAAGGAGGCGATTT
Source organism: Carex parvula (assembly GCA_025461045.1). NCBI lineage: Eukaryota > Viridiplantae > Streptophyta > Magnoliopsida > Poales > Cyperaceae > Carex > Carex parvula. The sequence goes on from JAJGRW010000727.1 coordinate 538,235, forward strand.
GCATCTCTTTTGTCGAAAGAAGTAACTGGTGTTCCATCCAGACTGGCGATGCCTAAAGCGACTAGGCCTCGGTAAGAAGCCTCCTTTGCAACATGTTTTAATACCTAAATATTTAGAAAAAACGCAGTTAGTTTTTGAGGTCGAATGTGAAGTCATAAACTGCAAAGTTGAGTTGCATTCAGGATACTTTTCCATGGTAAAAAATGGTTTGATTCTTTCGTTAATATGGTTCAGTGTGATCGGAAAAATTAAACCCGTTTCTTTAGTTTAGCATTGATAAAAGAAGACCATAAAGAGTAAAGATTGACCAATAACTCGAGTTAATAAAATACTAATATGTGCCAATGATATATTCTTAATAACAGATGAGAGATGTATCTGCATGTATCATATTAATGCCAAGCATGATATATTCTTAAAAACAACAAATCTAGCTTCAGCGCTGTCAACAGCTTCAACTGAAAATTTTAGTTGAACAGCTTTCAGTCAAGTTCAAACCAAATAAACCAAATCATACGATACATGTTATGTAGTATTTACTGGTAAGTTGCAATGACTGAATTTGAAATCCTTGTTAAGGAGAAGCAAACCTGTGAGGCCCATTTGGGGACAACCATGCGAACCTCATAAACAGGGGCCCCACATGCCACTGACACAGAAGGCTGAGCCCCATAGCTCTCCCCTGAGCTTGCCACTGCGCGTACTAGTTGAGTCTTCTCTATTAACTCATTCTTTATATGCTTCTCTAATACCTGCACCATAATCATGTAAGTTTTCTTCGACATCTTATAGCACTTTTAGTAACTTTTTGGTTGTTTCATTTGGTCCTTAAAGAATTGATAACTACTTTGCAAAGCCACTAAAATTCAGAAGTTGATACAGAATCCAGTCATTTCTTAGTTCATTTCCTAATGAACCTAAACACAATTGTCAAAAAAGAAAAAAAAATAATAACAAAATACTACCTGGTCATCAAAACAAGTTTGAGCACCACCGGAGACTAGTAGAGAGATGTGAGCAGAACTGCAGGTTGTGATGTCACATCTCATAGTCACTATGCCATGATCAAGTGTTCCAGCTTCAAGAGGTGGGGGCGCACTGTGAGAGACAGTAAAATATTTAGATGGCCTTTGACCCTTTAACTTGTCTCCCGAGATTTTAACTCAAAAGGAACACACACACACACAATAACTCACCTTACTCGGTTCTGAAGCTTGCTTCCACGTATCTGCACCACCAAACATGAACAATATGTCAAACACGATACAGACAAACAAATAGAAGTAAACTGCACATGGATAAGGTTTTCTAACTTACTTCGACATTTAGAAGAGCAGATAAGCCATCTTCTAGAGAACCCAACAAGAATGCATCCTGAAAAACAATATAGGTTAGAAAAATTAAACAGAGTAGAGGACAATGTATTTGAAATCATATAATCAATGATCCAAATCGGTCAATCACATGACACACAAGAATAAGAGAATCAACCGAATCATGTGATTCAGTAGCATGATTCCCAATGTGAAACCTTCAATTCGTATTTAACATGCTTAAACAGTTGGACCAGATACTGACCCCAAAATTGCATCAAAACTGGATTTTTCCCTTCTCTGCCTACAAAAGCCCCATAATAGTGCAACACAACAATAGAACTCACATTCTTTGCCTGGAAAGCCTTAAAAGAGTGTAAAATAAATAATGGTTTCTACCACTACATTGTGTAAGCAAGTATTATGCAGAGATAAAAAAAATTTCAATAAAAGAAAACTATCAACAACTACAAAAAAGGCTGAAAACAATATTAAAGTACCTGTCCACATGAAAGACCACAAATTAGGAATCTTACATCCACATCCTCTTTATAAATTGTTATGGCAGGTGAAGTCTCCGAGGAATCTTCTTCTATCTCAGCTTTTGGAGCAGATATGTGTATTTCTGGAGCATCCCCAAGGAGGCGGGGTCCCTGCTTGATGCCCGACCCTTTGACTGTTTGCTTCTGTAGACATGCAATTGCTTTGCATGCAATAAAGCTGAAATGATGCATTTGCGAGTTGAAATGCATCCCATGTATGGCTAAGCGAACTGCACCAAGACAATTAATTCTTAATATCACATATAGAATTCAGTAGAACAGAAAATTTAATTTCATTATGACCCTACAAAAATTAAAATCTAATAAATCCCCACTGCATGTTATCAAATATTGCACATACCCTGTTTAAATTTTGAAAAATCATGTCCATTACATACCTACTTGCTTACTTTCTTATTTATGCACGCTGAGGAAGAAATACAAATATTGATCATTTTTAGGGGAATGGGAAAAAGGTATATTTGATCCTTTTCATGTTTTCGACGGTCATACAGGATATTCTCATCTGCGATATCATGCAGGGCATTATATTTATTTTCTCAATAGTACTATCGGATAGAGGGCATTACCTTTGAACAACAGACACCAATGCCTCAAAAAAATATGAGGCTGAATAAGATGAGAATTGTTTCTTCCAATATATTACGTAGGGTACACCCTTTGAATGCAAGCTTTGTGCAGTTTTCTCACCATTGGGGACCTCTAGGTAGACCTGTAAGATCCCATAATGATTTTAAAAGGCAGTTCCAATCACAAAGTTCAAGCAAAAAATAGAAAATTTGCATCAACCATACCAGTATAAACATAGTGGTTTAATACACAGCAAGGAAATGAGGATTGCAACCTGTGGTTTTAATCTAGAAGGGAATCAAAGTTTGAACTTCACAAAATAAAAGGTTCTTTTGCAAATAGTGGCAGATAGTATAGTACATTTGGAACTAATACCATACAATTGTACTATATGAAACTAACACCCAATAGTAATCAAACAGAATAATAGTTCTGTGTTGGATGCATATTTCAATAGTTATTAGCTTGTAATTAGAGAAAAATGTTATATAGAAGCAACTTACAATTGTAGGTAAAGGAGGGTCAATAAGAGAAGCAAGGTTATCAGAGGCATCAATGGTGCCCCAAATAAGAGAACCAATCTCTTCTTTGTCAGAAAGCTGTTCTCCTTGAAAAAATAATATAATGGGTCGCACCGACCTCTGAGCCTCTTTAAATTGATCGAAAGATGGATTCACAAGCTTATGCACCTAATTTAAAATTGCAGATAATGGGTACGTTAAATCAGATTCGATTCTAGAGGTTTAAGGAAGAAACCACAACTAAATTACCCTTAAACTAAAAAAAAAAATCTTAATAATTCATATATACACACACAAAAAAGACAAAATGTTGCCTGCCTTTCAAAATGACATTGTGTGCATGCTTATTGTACGCAAAACATGAAATGCTCTCGGTAAAAGCACTGAAAATTTATTTGGTACCTCCATGATCATGTCGGATACTAGTATGTAACTATCTAAAGAAATCGAATTCATATCAACAAATTTGAAGACTACCAACACTTGTTTATTTAATCAAATGCAAAGCAATAAACTGGTATTTTCGAGATTTCGATATGACCTAATATCAGAATACTCTTTTGTTCTCTCCCCACTAGGTCAGAGCATTACTGACTTTGCCACTCAACTGTTAAAGAACAGAATAATTACAAAAAAAAAAAGAAAATCTAACCTCAACACGGCCAGCTGAAGTTATTTCAGGAAAGGGATATGAAATTCTCTTCTCTGTCTCTCCAATCCGTCTATTGACACAATTCCCGCACAGAACAGCTAGAAGAGTGCATGTTTCTCTTGCTAAGCTCTTAATATTTGACATATTAACCCCACTCAGTAAAATCAACTGCTCAGAGAAAGAGAACAACTGCAAAAGAGCAGCTGAAAATTCTCTCAAGTCGCTTTGAGAACTCTAAAATTGAAGGAATCAGGCATGCTCCAATGCCAAACTAATCAAAATTCCACGAGATAACGAAGAAAACGAGGATTATCAGAGGAAATAAGAGCGCTTATGGCCTCCGAATCAGGAATCGAGGAAGGAAGAAAAGGGGAGATTAGGGATTTAGATTTGGGAAAAGAAAATAGAATAGAAGAGTAAAGTCGAGAGCGAGAGATAAGCGAACCCTAATTGGACCCTTAAAAACCACACTGAAATTAAATTAAAATAAATAAAAAGTGAGAATTAAAGATATTTATTTACAAGTAACCTCTCGTAATAGAAAAGCACGAGAGGCAACTATTTCTATTTCTAATCTCTATCCAAAGGTGTCTACATACATAAAACCTAACTCGAATTAAAACCCATCCAAACTATAAACGGAGGCCAGATAAAATTGGAGCAATAATTTAACCAATTAACAATCTGTGCCACCGACAAAACTACTATGCACCCACGCCAGAAAAGAGCACGAAATCATGATCTGTGGGTTTGGAATAAGCGGAGAGAGAAACAGAGAAAAGGTGGGATCTTTTATTTAACGAAGAGGAGAAAAATCTCATCAAGCTGTAAAACTGGATTGATTTTTCTTCTCTCTTTTCTTTTTCTTTTTTCGGATTCGATTCATAGATGCGAGTACTAATCCCATGATGGTGATGCCACGATAGAGGAGAACAACGATGCCTAATCTCTGTTGCAATTCGTAGATTCTCCGAGTGTGAATCTGAAAAGTTGAATTATTGATTTGGGTTGGTTCGAAGAACGGTCTTGATTGGATAGATTGAGTTTTAATTTGCATGGAAACGAGACAAATCAGTGGTCTGGTCTCAGAGAAATTTTGAGCTTCTCATTTGATCTTGGGTTTCTCTTGCAAAATTGATGTATAAAGAGGAGCGCACGTGCTGAATTCCATGTCACGTGACGAAATGCTCATTTATGCATATCAGTCCCTGAAGTCATAGTTTAATTATAAAAAGTCCGTATTTGTTATTTTCAGATCAGCACATTAATTTGTTAGGAGCTAGAATTTTTTATTTAATCTGAATTGTGCCATTGAAATTGTGCCTTTTCATTGCCACAAGTGCATTATACATTATTAGCAATAGATGATATGAGGTCGATTCTAAAGTACAAATGTATAGTTTAGACAATTTAATATTTTACAAATTAAACTAATGATTTTAACAATTTGAATATTACAAATTAAACTAATGATGTTAAAAGTATCATTTAAATGCTCTTTACCCAAATGATTTTCAGAAAGAATCATATTGACAAATTAACTAAGAATCATATTGAGAAATCAATTAATAGTAAACTTAGTTCGACTTGTGACTAAATATTACTCGCATTAAATTAAGACTCGTACCACAGGCTCACATAATTAATTATGAACCGGTTTTATTTGAAATAAAGTGGAAGAAGTCAATGTAGGTCAAGCATGTGTCGGCCTTGTCTCGGTGTGTCGTACTATTTTGGTTTCTCAGCGACAACATTGGTGTAGTCATCCGTGTATTACTTTTTTCCTTTAGTCTTTCTATTTTGATCCATTACACGCTTTGATTCATAACAGTTGATGTAAGAAAATAGAAAATCTTGCGATATCAGATCACAATTCACAACCCCATATCTGGCAACGTCGTATATCATGTAGCTAACTGTGTTTCCATTCAGCTTCCAATTTAATTCGATTGATTTGACTCATTCACGATAGTTTTCATCTGAATAAACACTGAAAAACGCAACCATTAACTGTTCATGCACACAAAAATTCATCACAAAAAGATGGAATGAAAAAATAAAATGTAGCTGCCGAGAGTTCATAATGACTAAGTAAAATTTAAATAGTTCTTTTTTTAATTTCTTTTTGGATTTTTTGTTATAACTATTATTCTAACAATATCACTTGCTAGTTTTTTAACAACTTAAATGAAGTTAGATTGAGATTCAAAAAAAAAGAGAATTAGGAACAGATTTGATTCTCATGGGAGGAACACAGGGAAACGAGTTGCATTTCCGAACTCTAAGATTTCTTTAAACAATTCACTGCTCGCTATTGATCAAAGTATTGTTAATAATTGGTCTTGTTTTGTAAAAAAAATACAAGACTAACGTGAACTTGTTTGTAGATTTGTTCATGTTTGTGGCGAAAAGACATGCTCATCGGAATATGAGCTACTCTCCACTACGGAAAGTAAGACAATTTTATCGCCCAGAGAAGCAATCGATTTTGGTATTATCGATCGCGTAGCGAACATCAGAGAAGAAAATGAGAATAGGATCTTAAGCACTCTTAATCTTGTTTATGAAAATCTATTTGAAAGTCGATTTGTTCTTTTTTGAATAGTCTACATGGTATCGAATTATCCGTTGACTTACAATGATTTTAAATTTTAATATTAAGATTTAAATGACCATTTTAAGCTATTCAATATTATCTATAAAATAAAATCTTGTAGAAAATTGGATTTTCTATTAGATGAAATTATTTTTATTTGGATGAGTGAAATTGTTAATTTCAAAAAATTTAGACCGTCCAACATAAATAAATTTTTTAACAAGATTTTGATTTTTTTATGAAGAGCATCCAAGTTTATCTTCTTACATAAATTTGAGCCATCGTATGAATTAGAATGACTGCACTATCAATATAGAAGAAATCAAAATATGATATCCTTATCATGTAAAAGCTTCAATTATTTTTTAGCGGAATCTACATTATAGTTATTGACAAATTTTCTCAAAATAATCGATGTTTATTTTTTCAATTTGTGGCTTTTGTATTCAAAATTCTTTGATAAATTGACGTTTGTTCTTTATTTTTCCGGCATTTTTATTAATACCCCCAAAAAAAGAAATTAATAAATCTGCTTTCAAAGACAAATTATTTTTAAAAATACCCTAACCGTCCCCTGCTGGGGCGGTCTAGAATCCATAGCAGACCACCCAGCGGGGGGGCGGTCCACTACCCATAGTTGACCGCCTAAAGGGGGGGCGGTCCACTATTTTTTTTTTTTTTAGAAAGACAATATAAATATCAAGATGCTGAATTCTAACGCTAAAAATTCGGATTTTTTTTTTAAATATTTGTTAGATTACTTCTTTTAAGCATATTTATACTAAAATACGCTAAATTACTTGAATTATGTTAAATTATATTGAATTGCACTAAATTATATTAAATTACGCTAAATAACAATAACTTCGCTAATTATGCTAAAATACGGTAAATTACGCTAAACAACGCAAAATTACGCTAAAGTAGACCGATTCTGTGCCATCTTTCATGAATCATAAAAAATAGTAAAAAATTCAAAAAATAGTAAAAATTGGTATTCTACAAGTTCATTATGTAACTAATTTACTGAGCTACTTAGATTGAATAACAGAAATGAAAATCTTAATCGGAAACTTCAACTCAAGTTTTAAGGCTCTTCCCTTAGTTTTTTTGGCAATTATAAATTTTGAAAAATGACATAGGTGTCACAGACGCATGCGTATTTTCACAAGCTTTCCGAAAAGTGGTCATTTGCTGAAATCGGACACTCGAGCGCCGTTTTATGACCGTTTGAAGTTTCGTCGTCATTTTTCGCCTTTTCAGTGAAGATATCGTTAATTTAGCGTAATTTACCGTAATTTAGCATAATTTAATGTAATTTAGCGTAATTTAATGTAATTTAAAGTAATTTAGTGTTTAACGTAATTTTTTAACATAATTTCAAGTAATTTAGCGTATTTTAGTATAAATATGCTTAAAAGAAGTAATCTAACTAATATTAAAAAAAAAATCCGAATTTGTAGCGTTAGAATTTAGCATGATATTCATATTGTCTCTCTAAAAAAAAAAAAAAAAAAAGTGGACCGCCCCCCTCTCTTGGCGGTCAGTATGGGTAGTGGACCCCTCCCCCCTCCCCCCTCCTCCCCCCCCCCCCCCCCCCCCCCCCCCCCGCTGGGCAATCTGCTATGGATTCTGGACCGCCCCAGCAAGAGACGGTTAGGGCATTTTTAAAAATAATTTTCTTTTGAAGGCAGATTTATTAATTTCTTTTTTTTTTGTATTAATAAAAATGCCGGTTTATTTTTGAACTTATCTCTCTTCTCCGATAAATCTAAGAATTTTTATTCGAAGGCCTAACAGCGGCTGCTAGGTTAGAATTTATTATAATGTAAAAGGATTACAACATTTTTTTTTTAAATCTTAGAATTTTTATAGACTTTTTCTGAACTTTTTTACTTTTTGTGGCGGTTTTCTTGTGTGTATTTGTGCTTCGGTTCAAATTCATGTTTTGGCAAATTAACAAAAGATCTCATAGTAAAATGCTACCAATATGAATATCTCATTTCTGAAACTGAAACAAAAACAAATTTTATTATCATGTGAATAATTTTAGCAATGAGCATTGAGCCATCCATAAATTTCATACCATCTACATTCTTACAATTTTAATCGTGTCTAATAATGTTACAATTTCTAGTTTTATATCCATGTGATTGCCAACTTGCAAGCCGATGTTACAATTTTAGACATATTACAAATTTAGCAAGAATACAAAAGTACTTCTCATTTTTACTCATTTAATTTTTAAACCACAATTAGATGATGCAATGCAGCCCAGGACACTTGCAATCTTCTTCCGCACGTGATGCTATAGTTTCATTTTTTCTTACCCAATCCTGTGTGATATCAACTCGTTATACAATTGACTATATAATCGCCACAACTGATTTTTGAAAAAGCAACACTATACCTGGAAAATGGAAGGAGACTTCGAACGATCCGCAGACAATATCCAACGGGCAAGAAGTCGTCCAGTCCTCCATTCATCCTGATCGTACCCCTAAAGTAACTCAAATTCTGAGTATGGATTCGGGCCGTCCGATCATCTCTGGCACGATATTAAAGGGAGCCATGCATTCCAGCTCGCGCCGGATTGGCCCGGTTCTGATCGGACGGTCCGGATCTAAACTTAATATTTGCATTACTGTAGGGGTTCTGGTCCTTTCTCCAGTAACGATTGCGTGACACCTGCTATTCGTTGACAGGGTGAAAGTGGACCCCACCACGGTGAATCTGTTGTGGCAGTTTAAAGAAGGATACATCCACGGAGTTTCAACTTTACAGTTTACACCCATATCTATTCTCGTTCGTACTCCGTTGCATAGTTTGCTTCATGGTTGCGTCGCAGAAATAATTTTTGAAAATTATGAGGATTCTGAACCGCTGGATCAAGCTCCCTGTGCAAATAGATCATGATAAAAGAGTGAGGTTATGTTACTATGCAGAGCGCAATTTAGTCTGTAATATGAATTTATATTTATATTTTTAAAATTTAAAAATTAATCCGAATTGTTCATCATAATTTTCATATGAAAATATACTTGAAAACTAAAATTTAGGTACATTCACAAATAGTGCTCATGCTGAAATGAAAAGAGAGGAGACTCTTGAGCCGATTTTTTTTTTAATATCCAACATTAAATATAAATTAACAAATTTGACCATTTTGGTTGAATATTTTTAAAAATGTCTAAACCGGCCAAACTTCGTCTGGTCATGTTTAGCCAGTCTGGACATTTTTAAAAATATTCAATCAAACTGGTCGGATTTGTTAATTTATATTTAGTGTTAGATATTAAAAAAAAAAATCGGCTCCTTGAGTCCCTGTTAAGGTGCTCCGTTACTTTAGCGTGAACTTACATAATAAATACATAAAATGTGGAGACATTTATAACATCAATGTAACACAAAATAAATAATAATTAAATAATTAACATTAAGTTGTGAAATATTTAATATCATAATAAATTAAAGTAATTAAAAAACGGATACGTATTTCTGATAACGAATCCTTACGTTTAATTAATTAATATAACAACACTTATACGGTTAACCTAACACAATTAAGAAATTTACTTAATTAAATATTTTTAAAACTTAAAAGTGCTAAAACGTGTGCAATGCGACTTAGATGGACACCTAGGAATCGTCATGCACGCCTTACATTAATTAACGTTTTTAAATTTTATTAATTCACACCAACCCGAATATGGTAATTACCTTAATTAAAATCAATAATAGTTATTATTATTTGTAATGACTCACAACGACTCGAGTAGGGCGAATTATATTGATCTATAATTAACTAATCGAACAATAAACCATGATCTTTATTTATTTAAATATATCATTAAACCATGATCTCTCATCTAAAATAACTGAAGCTTAATTATTCTAGGGGCACTTCTATTTCACCAGTTCACATGTAGGAATTAAGCAGTGTTTCCTCCAGATTTTTTAAAGCTTAAGGTTATTGTCTTTATCTCGTCAATTCAATTTATATTCATTTAATTTAATTTATTAGCAACATACACGTGTATAACATATGGATAACACTATTTATAATAATATAATTGGGTTTAAAATATGCATGACAACCTTTCAATAATGGATTTAGATACAAATTTGCAATGAAGGAAATATCCTTATAGAAAAAACTATTTCGTAGTGTCCAAGTACCTTCTTTACATCCACACTTTTAATTTTTTTTAACAAATGTTGAAATGGAATGAAAATTTAGAGTAAAGTCAAATTATATATAGACATAAATTCATAGTCCACGAACTGTAATATATTGATAAAAAAACAAGCGAGTGAAAGTATATTCTCAAAAAGATGAAATGCGAATTAAACTCTTGTATACTAATAACTGCAAAATAAAAAAATGTAAAATGAAAGATAAAAAAGTGCAGAATGAAAGTCTCATGCACCAATGACCACAAGTTCCTCCCCTTCCCCTTGTGAATTAAAATTTCAATGTGATATATTTCTTCACCTTGGTATAGGTAGATGTCATCCACCACGCGATCTGCTCCATCACAGATTGAGCCCATAAGAGTTCGAGATTCAATTTTCTCTAATATCTCAATAATAATTATATTGTTTGATAAGTATAAGAAATGGATACATAATCTCTTATTGAAATTTCTGGTAAGTTGCTTTTGTTTGCAATTTTTGTAAAGCTTGCGGTAAATATACTATTATGCTCAACACAGTTGTTACTAGAATTTTTTTTTATATATTCACTCCTGACAAGTAAGTTTCACATGAATAGAGATCACACTTGAGGAATGATGTCTAACATTAAAATTTATCACCTAAAATACCAAGTAGCAAATGATACATGACTTAATCCTTAATCCATAATAGTATGCTAAATTGAAATTAAAACTAAAATTACAAAAATCCATACAAGAAATAAGAAACCATCGGAGAAAGAACCATCAAAGACGACAACAACAAAATATTCCAATATTAAAAATTCAGTTATATTGTGATAATTTAATTGTTAACAAATGACAAGTGACAACTCAACAATAGAAAAAGAAAGGAAAGGAATCGCGGTACAAGTTGTGAATGCATAGTGCCTGATAACTGTATCACCGTAACACAAAAAGCATGCAATATAATTTGTAATTGTGGTGTCCTAGTATAATTGATATTTAATTAATTATTATATGATTATTTATTATTTATTATTTCTTAATTCGTGTTTGGTTATTTTCATATAGTCCTTAAATAATTAAATAGAGAATTTAAATATCCATTATTGTAAACACTGATACCCACTCCTGTTGATGGAGATTCAGATTTAAGTTGCAATTCTCCAAAGCACTTAAGCACATATGTTTCATTTGTCAAACACATGGAATATTTAGTAACTATTAGATGACCGCTTTCTTTGTCATTTTAACATTATGAAATACAATTCATTTTGTAAAAAAAAAAAAAAAACATAATATAAAGGTGACAAACCAACAACTCATACATTGATACATACATGCGTACATACGTATGTACGTACATACTAGATATGCTAAATATTTATAACTTCAGCTTATAATATGCATGAAAATTAAGAAGTCACATTTCGTAACTTACCCTACAAAACAATGTGAGTATCTGCGTTGGGTAGAAGTATTTTACCGAGATTTTCATTTAATAATAAAAAAATAAAAAAATATCGCTATTGAGTATCATTTTGACGGAATTTCGAAATGTAGGTAGGACGGATTGGTTTATCCCGTCTCACGGGACGGATCATTTTAACCCGTTCCACTAAAATCCTAAACCCAAATTAATTAACTAGGTAGATATGGGACGTTAATTAATATCCATCCCGTCCAGCAAAAAAAAAAACAAAGAAAAACCTGGGACGTTAATATCTATCCCGTCCGACTCATGACATGCGGAGTCTATAAATGAAAGCAAACGGAAGCATTGACTGACATTGTTGTTTTTTGAAAATAGCTAGTTGTTTGTGCCGGATCGGAACTCTTCAATTCTTTGATCTAACGAATAAAGATTGCTTTTTTTCAGTCAAACGTTGTCATCTAGTGTTGAAATTAGAATCTCGCACGCAAGCTAACATCTTTTTCTTTGGTAGAAGAAGCATGCTGCTCAGCAGAAAAAAGAAAAACAAGTCTCACCACACTTTTTAAACTAAAATCAAACCCAAGTCTCCTTGAATGGGACGATCTATTCTGTTCCTGATTTTTTTTTTCAGTCGGACGGGAACGAGTATACCGTCCCTGATTTTTTTTTCTTGTTTAGTTAATTTGATTAGCGGTGGTTAGAGCAAACGGGGATGTGTTAGTGGGGGTTAAAATGATCCATCCCATAGAACGGGATAAACCAACCCGTCCTACCTACATTTCAAAATTCCGTCAAAATGATACCCAATAGCGATATTTTATTTATTTATTTTCGATTAATTAAAATTTCAGATATTTGACAGCGTTGGTATCCTCACGAATACTCTCATCGATAATAACGATACTCTTGAGTATCTTGAGAATAACAATTTTTATCGACTTACCCTCAACAATATATAGTCATTTTTAATCCTCACAAATGCTCACGGATTTTTTAACCTTAGCAAAAGTCAATTTTTATCATTGTAAAACTTAAATCAATACATACTCCACTATGCTCCTCTAACTCTCACCTTGCTACTAGATACAAAATAGAAAGTTACTTTATTAAATTATACATAATGTAATAACATTTGCACGTACAAATTAAAATAAAGAAATAGAAGACTTGTTAGTAGAATTATAACAAATCAAGGATGGGGAACAAATCTTGTCACACTAGAACACAAAAAATTTTATTTAAAGCGCTAGCTAGATGGAAATTATATTTACTCCAAAGTTGGGAAGAGAAAATGTAACTTCTTGCACAAGAATTTCAAAAGTAAATCTCGACCATCTAAAACTTCTTGCATAGATACATTCTAATGAATTCTTAACATTTGGGAATCTAAATCCTGATTTAAATTATTTAACCAGTCCAAATTTGGTCACATCCACATTTCCCAATAATTGAAGAGGAGCATGCCCTCAGAAGCAGAGAATAACCCATTAATTAATGTCTACCAAGATACCAAACAAAGATGCTCAAATTCAAAAATTGTCTTTCAAGCACCAGTGTCTACTATTAAGGTACCAGCACCACAACCCAGGTCTGATTTAAGCAGGTCATCTATAGCAAATACCACATCTATCTATAGATATACATCTGGGATGGATCGGTTACTGTAGATGAACAGTATCATCGACAGTAACTTCTCCATTCTCCTCCACTCGATTTATTTTTGACGGTTGTTGATTTATCTACACAAGTGAGTTCTTTTTGACGGTTCATACGTTGTTGATTTTCCACCGTCACTGGTGGCAGAGTTGCTAGGGTTGAGCCAGGCAGCAGAATCACAACGCTCCATTATTCATTGTTTTGAGTGAGTTTTAGAATGGCCACAATTTCTCAAATGAATTGCATCAGCAATATCTCAAGGACATACGGGGTAGGTATGTACCTATCAATGTAAGGAGGTTTATTGGATCATCACACATGTTGGTCCAAGAGGTAATTTAATTATTTAAAAACAATTATCTTTTTTTTAGTATTTATACAATTTATTTGTTTCATTATGTGATACTGAATCAAAAATTGACCAAATCACATATAATTTTTAAAGGTCATCCGTAGAAAATTTTCAAAAGTTCATTATTTCATCAATCATTTTAACATGAAATTTAAGATATAAGTATATGTCTTAGTTAGAAAATTAACCAGGGGATGGCCCAGAGGAAAGTAATTTGTCAATGGCTGATCAAGATGTTTTGTGTCAATGAATATGGATATGTACATGCATTAAATATTTTGTTAGCTGATGAAATTAACCAGGAATATGTACCTTTCCAATTTCCAATTATGAGATTGGCCCAGATTCTTATCGGACTGTCTGGATCTAAACAAAAATATTTTGTTAGCTCAGGGGATATGGACTCTACCTTAGGTGATGCTCTTTGGTGTATTTTTTTCTCTGTAGAAGAAAAAACCTTATGTTAATTCAGGTTATTGTATTTAGTGATGAGGGTTCGGTTCCAGTCTACTTTTTGAGGAAGTGCTGCTATAGCTAATAGTCTGCCAAGATGTACTCTACAAGTATTTGACAAGAAGTGACCCCTCAATCTATTTAGTTTTTTAAGAAAAACATGGACTAATAATCTCAAACAAGGATAGATGGTATTGCTTTTGTACTATCCTACCATATGTAAACTAACACTTGCATCATGAGTACAATTTATTTTCGATTATATCATCGACAATTCACACAACTTATCTCGATTATCACTGTCGAAACAAAGCGAAGCATTCATCTAGTATTCATTTATTTTTGGATTCATCCATAGCGCTATACTAGAATCATTCATGTTATATTACAAACATCCAAGCACCATATGCTAGTCCCTAATTCTCTCATAAACGACTCGTGAAATGCCTTGAGCCTTGACA
>JAJGRW010000727.1:558723-676839 GCA_025461045.1 Carex parvula
ATGTAAACGCTTGATAGGCCTAGTTCATGTACAACTACTATGGATCAATAAAAAGCATGCTCCCTTGGAGCTTTACTGAAAATTGTTTGCTTTTTTTCTTTTTGCTTGTTCTTCTTGCTTGATGTCTCTCTTTGATCTTAGTCGTTCCTTTCTATGTTATAATAAGAAAGGCTGATGCTTTGGCTTTGATATGTGAGTCAAGCATGAAGCCGTTTAAGGAGAATAAAGTCTTTCATGTAGCAATCAATGCTACAGTGAATAAGTAAAAACAAAAAAAAAAACAAAAATGTAGTTGCTGCCTTGTTTCTTTGTTCATTTTGCTTCCTTTGTTGGGAGCTTACAAAATAACAAAAAATGAGAGAGTTACATGATATTTAGGTTCATCTTATGATGAATAAATATATGTAACTTAATGACCAATAAGTGTGCCTTTGTCTTTACTGTTTTTAATAAAAATATTAAATGAAAAAAAAAAAGAAGTTTGTGTTGATTCCTTTAGTTAATAGGATCTGTCCTCATTCGAATATCTTAGCACATAACATAAATATATATTTTGAAATAAAAGTTGCAAGCTTTTGACATTTCCTCTTTTGATGTTTTTAAATCAACTTTTTAATTCTTTTAAAGTGATTAAGTACCAAAAATATGAGAGTTGAGCTAGCTAGCTTCCTCTCATATTGGAGCTATTTGATTATTTTGATGAAGAATTAAAAAGAAATTAAAAGTGACAATAAAAAAATGCACAAAGGGGTTGAAAAGGTCAAGCTAGCTAGCTTCCTCTCACTCTCTTAAATGATCCAAGGGCCCATGATTCATATATTGAGATTTGACCTTTCATGCATACAAGTGTACTAGATTACACCTTTTGAAGGATTAAATTGATATATATGAATATGGTGAAAGATAGAGTCTAGATGCAAATAGACAGCAATTACTATGGCAGTATGTCATTGTATTCTTATTCCTATGACATCTTAATGATTTTGCCCTATAATCAAATGAAAAGAGCACATAATACACAAATTTTGATAAAACCAGGGGTCTCTCTGTAAAATCTCAAGTTCTGACATTTTTGATGAATTAAAAACATTGAAAGATGATTTTTTTGGAGCTTTGATCTTCTCCCTTTCTCTTTACTGGTACAAAACAGTAGCCTCCAAGCCAATGAAAAGGGTTCTGACCTCAACCAGTCAGTGCAGCATGTATTGATACCTCTGTACCAGTCTTTGGTACCATACCAAACTCAAGTCCAGCAGCCAAGCATGGTTTAGAGGCTGCTGGCACAGTGGCACACCTCAACAGGCCAAAATTGACCTCTGTCAACAAACTGAACTACACAAAGCATAGTGAAACTCAAAATGAAAAACAAATCACACAGTCAAATAAAGGACTCCAAAACACATAAATTTGACACAAATTTCATATTAATTGGATTTTATTTCGATTTTATATGAATTTTTGAAGTTCAGTTCCAAAAACAGCAAAAAAAATCAGCATTTAAGCAAAGAGAGCTGCTGCTGGTAAATAGACTGTACTGACTGACTGGAAAATCAAATCAAAGAACAAACATCATGATTAAATAGAAACTTCAAAATACACACAAATGGACATAATTTCATATTCTTCTGATTTCATTCGAGATTATGAATTTCTGAAGTTCATCAATCAAAACAAGAAAATCCAGCAAATAAAAGAGCAAATTTCCCCTAATGCCCTTCAGTGTAAATAATGACTTTAAAAATAGAAATAAAATTCCAAAAAATCATGAAACTTGCTATAATTACAGCTCACTTGATATATTATGGATATATAATAAATAATGTGTGATTATCAACAAATTGATAAAAAAAAACGTAGACTTGAAGATAACATACCAGGAAGCTTGCACTATATCAAACCTCAATATTGAACTACAAGCTAATTAAGTCTCTTGACTTCAAACATACCCCAAATACCTGAAAGGATCGAACCCAGGCTCTGATTGTATCCCTGGCCTGTACCACACCCTCAGAACCAAATCGGTACCACATCAAAGAAATTCGGATTTCAGCATGACCACATATCCAAGTAAATGTAAAATTGATGCTCCTATCACCTTTTGAGGAATGATACGATGTCAAGTGACCGATTAATCGAAGAAAGTCACAACTAATTTGAAAGAATCAAGTTTAAAAATCAGAAACGAGCGCTACAGTTGAGCTCTACAGTGAAACGCCGCCCTCGGTGGGGCCGAAGGTGACCGACGACATGATCACTGTATTCTCAACTCTCAAGCGATGCCAACCATGCTCCTCTTGGGCATTGCCGTGACCGGAGCGTGACCGGAGCTCGAAAAAAAAACCAATCCCGGCAAGTCTTTGTTCATATCAGGAGTCGCACCAATTTCAAGGCAATTCGAATCGTCTGATCTCTGCGTCAAAAGGAGGTTCAGCGAAAATGATAATCTCAAAGCAATCCGAAAGTCCATATTCAAACATTAAAGCCCAACGGTTACGCCCTCTGGGACCCGCATGTCAGCATCCTTGATTTAAGATAGAAATGTTCTAACCAAATCTCAAGTTAAAATGAGAGCAATACGAATGTCGAAGGCCTAGGCCTAAATCTCAAGAGTCTAACATAATTCAATGATCTGAGTACATCTCAAAGCCATATATTAATAAATCAAAATCTTTTACAAATAGGTCCCTGAAGAGAATCAAGCTTTACAAATAAGCCCTTTTCAGTCCTTTTTGGCCATAACTTTTTCATCCTAAGCCCAAATTGACTCAAACCACCTCCAAATGAACTCAAATTGAATCTCCATGTTTCTAAACCAAAATTAAATATGTCCAAGCATCAGCCAAATCCTGAAATGACCAAAATACCCTTTTCTTCAAATTAAATGATTTTATAACAAAAATGTAAATAGACATGCCATAAATTAAATACAAATAAATATTGTACATACACTCTTCAGATGTCCAAATTCCCACTTCTGAAATGCAATAAACTTATTTTAATATAAAGTCACATACGTACACAGTCCAAACATATAGAAAATCAAATCAAAACCAAAGTCAATACATGAGTTCCCCTTTTAGCCCCTTTATTCAATTCACAACATGGCCTCAAATCCTGGAATGAACGAGGTATTCAGTATGGCTTGGAAGGGTCATCTGATGTAATTAACAGCGGAGGCTTGCGCCCGCTGGGAGTTAAACGTCCCACAATCATTAAACTCTCTCGATGGGCTGATTATGATTCGTAGGTCTGTCGAGGGTGAACCGGAAGGAATAGCAGAAAGAAAGAAATGAATGTTTCAAGTTCGATGTTCTTTAACCAATCGAGAGCATTGAACTATGAGACATTCAAATACACATGCACACACCTTCCATACCAGCTGTGCAACTTTCTGCGCCCTACAAGTTCATATTTCTGGTACTCTGTCTTTTAATATGTTTTCATGCTTGGAATTAGAACACAATACATCAACTGCTGAGGTCAATTTCTACTTTTACAAAAACAATTACAACTGTCATACTAATGCTAATGGAAATATCTACATTTAATGGGTCCGAAAATCACCAAAACTGTAATTCTAGAACTGCGTCAGTTTGGGGCTGTTTGTAATTGGGTGCAGTTTGAAATTGTACATTACTAAACTGCATTTCTTGCTAAATACACCCATTGACAGATTTTAAACAAACTTACAACTAAAAATTCATTTGGGTCAGTGTGTACAAGACTACAATCCTTCACATGGCAAACAACATCACTAATGTAATTTTTATCAATTTTTACAACATGTACAGCCAATTGAAGCAATACACTCCTCTTTTTTTATAGAAGAAGTTTAGGTACCGTGAAGATGAAGATCCCCTCCATTGTCGGAATGTTATGTATGCCATAGCAGCAAAAGATACACCGAGGAGCTGCACGAGGCCAGGGACAGTTGCTTCAAAAAATTTGGCAATAACAAACAGGCATGGAAGACATGCATCCCACATTGGTGCCTTGACCATAACAATTGGCACGGCCTTTGTGATATCTTTGCCACAGAGGAGTGGCAAGGACTGAGTAAAACAAACAAGGTTAACCGCACAAAGACTGGACCCAAAATCTCCCACCATGGGGGATCAGCAAGTGCACATCAGCACCTGGAAAAACTGGTATGCTTCATTATCACCTTTGCAAATTAAAACTATTTGTAATTAAGGACACAATAGTTGATCATGTTCCCCGTGTTTTTCCCTTTTCATGTGTAGACAGAATTAAATAATGGAAAACAGCCACCAATGAGGGCACTTTTCATCCATCTTCATTGTGCTAAAGAAAATGGCAAATCACCAATTGTTGCCCAAATGGAAGCTGCTGCCGCTGCGGCCGCTGTCACCGCTGCCGCCGCTGCGGTGGAGTCTGGACCAGCAGATCTCAATGAGGCTAATGGGGTAATTGATCCAAGTACAACCGAGGCTAACACACAGCTTGAAGCTTTGGATATTGCCTCCTTGCATTTTACAAATGAACAAACACAATCAGTCTATGTAAGTGGTAATCTGTACATATATTTGCTGAAATGTCATACCTTAGTACATTATTTTAAGTAAACACGTTACTTCCCTGGTAATATGTTTACGGTGGTAAATGTTGTTGTCTCTAGTCAAAATTCCATTGTATGGCTGCTCATGGTAACCCACATCCAAATAGACTTAATAACTTGCATATATTACAATCACTATCAAACCTCAACTGCAACGCCTCAAATGACATAAATTTGGCAATCTATTATATCAATATTGCATGACCAAAAAGGTACCACAGTCAGGTATGTGATGTTCAATGTAAACCATTAAGCATAGCATTAGTTACCGACAAAAAACACAACTGGAAAAAGAAAGAAAGAATAATTGGAAGAAATGCAAAAGGGAGGTAGCTCACCACTCATGTGCACACTATGAATTATCAGAACATAGTAGCTATTTTAACTGAATTTAACAATATTACATATTTCTCGTATGTTGCAAATTATAGCAAAAAGTAAACAACATGATTGCTGATGAGGCCAATTCCAGCATGGATGAGAGCTCCATGTTCTTGTCAGCTGTAGGCGGAGCAAGCCATGGCCGGGTGCGAGGATTTGGAAGTATGCTTGACGATAAGGTGCAAAAAGCAAACAAACAAACCAGGCCCAACCACACACCTTGTTCTGTTTCGGGCCTGACAAACGCTGGAGAGGAGACAATCTTATCTCGGGTTGAATTACAAAAGCTCTTGGCTGACAGTGATCGTCGTCAAGCCGAGGAAAGGGCCGAGCGGAAAAGAGAACTAGCACAATATGACTTCTACATCAAAAAATTATTTTCCATGATGGGGTCACAAGTGCCCACTGAACAGGTAATTATGACAAATTTTATGACTAATTTATGGATTTGAATTTAGGTTGCTGTGTTGCCAGATTCTAATATGACACTTTGGTTATAAGTTGCTTGTTAAAAGCATCATATCATCTATGTGATACCTGTGTTGTGTAGCACATTAAGAAAGGTTTGTGTGGCGCTTCTACATTAGCCATATTCATTACTTGTACAATTGTGTGCTGCTGCTACATTTGAAAATATTATTACTTCTTAGCCATAGTGATTACAAAATTCATCAATCTAGTAAGGTTTGATTGGTGCTTCTACATTAGCCATATATATTAATTGAAAATTGTTAAATAGAAATTCAGAAATTAAGTCACCCCCCCAAGTTATTGACATAGTTGCACAACAGTAATGTGTTGCCTTTGCTACTGAGATGTAGTGGCTTAGTGGCATTCTATACTAAATAAATATTTTGTTGTTCAACTTAGTCTCAAGTACACAATTTAACTACATTTACTTAAGAATTCATGTTGTAACTGTTATAAATCATATCGTACTTTTGTCATTTCCAAATTATAAGACACGTGCTCATATTTTCAATGCTTAGGGTCACGGTTCCACCTCTCAACCATCTCATGAACGAGCTTCACACACTCAGCCGGGCATCTCCCAGGTAAAGAGTTTTAAAAGGGGATCATTAATTACAGACAGGAAAAATTAATTGAGGGAGGGGGGTTATAAATAAGAAAAGGTGAATTATAACCACATTGAGGGTTTATCTTGCTGTTGTTGTTATTTGTGATTCCAATTAAATAGAAGTTCAGTCCAATAACTTACTATTGAACTGATATAAAATAACATGTTCTTTCCATATTATGTACTTAGGGTCTGCCATGTCTTACACCAGAAAATCAGGGAGGGTCTTTCACTGCACTATTAAATCAACCTGGAAACGATGAACTTGCCACAGATGGAGCTGAGATGAACCAATGGTTCGGTCAGTCTAGCTTCAACGTGAACCCGCCAATCTAGAGTGCAAATGTGTGCATGTTAGGACTTATATATAGTTCTAACAATTGATCAGCATAGCTAGGTACTACAATGTATATTTTGGTTAACATATGGGGGTATATTTTGGTTAACATATGCGGGTATATTTTGGTATATTTACAGGGGTATATTCTGGTATATTTACAAGTGCATTATAGAGATGTTTTTGTAATGTGTTTTGCACATATTTTGGTACTATAATGTATGATGACTGTGTAACCGCTAATTATATGCTTTCGATCAAATTAGATATCAATGTGTTTGTGTTTGTTTGGTGAGGGTGAGAAATGGGGAATATGGAACAGTACCGGGTTGGTACAGGGAGGACAGCAGAATAGAGTCAAACTGATAAAACACCAGTTAATACTGCATTCCCATGGGTCCATCCACCGAAATAACATTCCATGGAAATATGCACCCATGGAATAAGTCAAGTGGGTCCCACGTGTCCTTGGAAATAACAAGATGGGTCCCACTTTGGATGCCCTTGGAAATAACCTGATCTACCCTTGGAAATACTCAGTGGGTCCCAGGTTCGCTACCATTGGAAAAAACTCGGTGGGCCCCACCATAATCTCCTTGGAAATACACAAGTGGGGCCCACCACATTCATCCTTGGAAATAGTCAAGTGGGGCCCACCACATTCATCCATGGAAATAGTCAAGTGGGGCCCACCACATTCATCCTTGGAAATAGTCAGGTGGGGCCCACCTGTGTCATCCTTGGAAATACTCAGTGGGTTCCAGGTTGGCCAACCCTTGGAGATAATCAAGTGGGGCCCACCTCATTCATCCTTGGAAATACTCAAGTGGGCCCCGTTCACAATCCCTTGGAAATAATCCTGACAGGGGAAGGTGTGAAACTATTTCCATGCGTACTTTTTCCAACGGCCATCGCATGGAAAAGGATTTAAAAACTATTTCCAACGGGTAGCGCTTGGAAATAACAGTTTTTTTGCGTTTTTCCATGGAGGCTTGTTGCGACGGTAGTATTTCCAACGGCGGCCGTTGGAAATGACGTTTTTTGGGCTTGTTCCAACGGGTAGCCGTTGGAACAAGCCATTTTAGGACCGTTGGTATAAACGGAGATTCTAGTAGTGGTGGATGCCATGGCTCGATATTCCGCCTCGGCGCTTGATCGTGTCACGACAATTTGTTTCTTGCTTTTCCATGTGACTAAATTTCAGCCTACAAATGTGCAAAAACCGGTTGTCGATTTTCTATTGAAGCTTCCGGCCCAATCTGCATCGGAATAGCCACACACATTGTTAGAATTGTTGTTTTTCATACAAATTCCTTTTCCGGGAGTTCCTTTTAAATACCTTAGAATTTTATTTATTGCCTCTAAGTGTGGTGTTCTAGGGGCATGCATGAATTTGCTAATTTGACTTACCGAAAAAGAGATATCCGGACGTGTTACCGTTAGATATATTAATTTCCCTACAAGTCTTTGGAATTGATTTATATCTTCTAACGGTTCACTATCCTCACTATTTAATTTATTCTTGCCATCTATTAGTGTTGAGGTCGGTTTGCAACCTAGTTTACCGGTTTCTTCCAACAAGTCTAAGGTGTATTTTCTTTGAGAAATAAATAAGCCTTGATTTGAATATGCAATTTCTATGCCTAAAAAATATTTTAAGTAGCCTAAGTCCTTAATGTCAAATTTTTCTTTTAATTGAACTTTTATATTTTTAATATGCTCTTGATTGTTTCCGGTAATGATAATGTCGTCTACATAAACTAGAATAATGGTGGTGTTTTCTCCTTCAATTTTGACAAATAATGAATGATCGGCATTGCTAATTTTAAAATTACAAGATATTAAATGAGAGCTTAATTTTTCATACCATGCCCTTGGAGATTGCTTTAATTCATAAATTGACTTCTTCAATTTGCACGCTCGATCACAATTTTGGTTTTTTTCATAACCGGGTGGTAATGACATATATACCTCTTCTTCAAGTGTTCCTTGAAGAAATGCATTTTTTACGTCCATTTGGTATAATTTTCAATTTTGGTTAACGGCAATAGAAAATAATATTCTTACGGTATTCATTTTTGCAACCGGGACAAATGTTTCATAATAGTCTATACCGTAGGTTTGAGTATATCCTTTAGCAACTAAACGAGCCTTATACTGTTCTACCGTACCATCACTATTGTACTTAATTTTATACACCCATTTACAACCTACTAGTTTTTTATTTTTTGGTAATTGAACTATTACCCAAGTGCCATTTTTTTCTAGAGCACTCAATTCTTCTTTCATGGCTTTGTTCCATTTGGGAATTTTCATGGCCTCTTCATAATTGTTTGGTTCTTGTTCTTTTTCAATTGAGGTCAAGAAAACTCTATGATTGGAAGAAACATTGTCATATGTAATAAAATCTTGTATAGGATATTGTACCTTGTAGGTTATAAAATCCCTAAGTCTTGTTGAATATTGTGTTGTTCGAATCGACCTTCTCAATGGTGTTTCTTCTATGTCATGATTTTCTTCGTTTGCGGAATTTTCTTCTATTTCTTCCTCATTCTCAATTTCATTTTCATTCTCAAGTGGTGTTGGTCTAGCATTTTCTATTGTAAGTGGTGGTAATATGATTTCCTTGGAGGGTTCTCTCAAAAAATCCTCACAATTAGTTTCTTTGTAATATGGCTTTTTTTCTAAAAATGTTACATCTCTAGAAATGTATAATTTTTTATTTTTAGGATCATAATATTTATATCTCTTTTTTTGTGATAAATACAAAAAAAAATAGCCTTAATTGAGGTATAATCTAATTTGTCTTGTCTATTATTTTTGTGTACATAACATGTACAACCGAAAATTTTCAAATGCTCAATGTTGAGTTTTCTTTGGTAAAGAATTTCTAATGGGCTTTTGTAATCTAGATTAACACTTGGCAATCTATTTATTAAATATGTAGCGGTAAGAACGGCATCCGACCAATAAGTTTTTGGGACATTGTTTTGAAATAAAAGTACTCGAGTCATTTCGAGTAAATGTCTATTTTTTCTTTCGGATACACCATTTTATTGAGGTGTATAGACACACGTTGTTTGGTGTAAAATTCCTTTTTCTTTAAAAAAATTTGAGAAATTTTGGTTTATAAATTCCGTTCCATTATCGGATCTAAATATTTTAATTTTAGCTTTGTATTGATTCTCTATAAAGTTATAAAAATCTAAAAATTGTGAAAATACTTCGCTTTTATCTTTTAATAAATATAACCAAGTTGTTTTAGAAAAATTATCGATAAATATAACAAAATATTTGTATCCATTAAAAGAGTTAATTGGGGCGGGTCCCCATACATCCGAGTGAACCAAATCAAAATGTTTCTCACTTTTACAACTTGATAATTTAAAAGGTAACCTAGTATGCTTTCCTAGCTTACAAATTTCACAACTACTATTATCTAATTTTGAGAAATTAAAAGGACTCTTTAAAATTTTGTCGGAAGGATGTCCAATTCTTCTATGCCAAAGTGTACTCAATTCTTCATTTTTGGTAGTGTTGAAATTGAATTTTTCTTCATTTAAAAAATAAAGCCCATTTTCTAGAAATCCTTCACCAATCATAATCTTGGTTATCCGATCCTGAAAAATCACATTGTTTGTTAAAAAGATGAGTTCACAATTTAACTAATTTGTGAGTTTACTAATGGATAATAGATTTGATGAGCAATCCTTTAAATACAAGACATTTCGAATTAATTTTGAGAATATAGTTATTGAGCCCTCTCCAAGGATTTCCATTTTTTCACCATTTGCAACCATAACGAATTTTTTTGTTTCATAATTTTAAAATTGGTCAATAAATTTTTATTTCCAGTCATATGATCTGTTGCACCTGAATCCAATATCCATCTAGAATTTTTTGGAAAAAAAGATAAATTAGCAACACAAATCATACCAGAGGTCTTTTGATTTTCCTGTTTTTGAGTCAACATCACAGTCAGCTGTTGGAGGAGTTGCCGCATAGGATCCTGAGAGTGGAAAGAAGAGGCGCCTCCAGTGCCTCCGGTTTTAATAACAGCAGACGGTTCGGGTTCATTCTTACCATCCGTAAAAAAACCAGAACCCTTTCTCTCATTTCTGCCTCTTTCGTGTCCGCTTCGGTCTCTGTCCCAGCCGCCTTGCTCCCCCTTTCTATCACCAGCTCCGCCTTTCTTGTGCCACTTGGGCCGGAGGTGAGGGTGGAGGAACCAGCATTGTTCCTTGCGGTGCCCCTCTCTCCGACAATGATCTCACTTTACTCCGGCTTGGTCTCCTCTTACCTCCGGCCGATAGTTAGGGTTGGGCCTAGCCGTGGCTGTGAAGGCTTTGGTTTCGGGATTTTCAAAGGGTTGCGATCCCATCACTGTCCGTCGTGTTTCTTCTCTGTCAATCATTGCCGCTACCTCATCTGAGGAAGGTAATTCGGCGAGCAATAGTATTTGTGATCGCACAGCTTCGTAGCTGGAATCGAGGCTTGCTAAGAACTGAAATATAGCATCTTGCTCTTCTCGTTTTTGGATTTCAACGAGATCAGTGGTGGGTGGCCGATAAACCCTAAGTTCATCCCTCTTTTTTTGAAGGTAACCGTATAATTCCATTGATGTTTGGCCTTGTTGTTGTTTGGCTTGTTGATAGTCTCTTTGGATTTGGTAAATGTGAGAGTAATTTTTTCTGTGGCCATATAATTGCTCGGCTTTTTCCCAAATCTCTAAGGCACTGTCTTTGTAAGAGAGTAAATCGGATACCTTTGGCTCCATGGTTGCGAGGAGCCAAGTGATGACAGTGTGATCGCTTGTTCGCCATTTGGCTAGTTCTTTTTTTTCTGCTTCGGTTGCTGGTTCGGATAATTTTGGAATTGTATGTTCTTTGTTGATGTGGTTGCTTTTTTCTCGGCCGCTTAAGGCAAACTTGACTTGCCTTGCCCATACATGGTAATTCTTACCATTGAGCATCACCCCTGTGAGATTTTCGTGATTTTGTGCCATCTCGGTTTTTCTGGCTTTTTCTGGTAATGGGCAGTTTTACTGGTAAATGGATTTGGGGTTTTCTTTGCAGTTACTGGTACTGCTATCTTTTGTTTGCTGGCACTTCTGGTATGCTTGCACTAATGAGATTTTCTGCAGTTGCTGGTACTGCTGCTGATTTGTTTATTTTGAGTCAGGATGTCATTCCTGCTCTGATACCATAATAGTTTTTGTGATATGAAAACAGAGAATAAGAGATGAAGAGAAAACAATATTCTTGTTATCTGAAAATGTTGTACAGTGCGCTATATATAAAATGAAAGGAAAAATAGCTGTTGGAAAATAAAACGGTAACTTGCCATATTAAGGAATAAAGGTCGAGTAACTTTATAATCAAATTTAGTTGCTCCCTTTATTTCTTTTTTAGCCTATGATGAACAAAACCCGTTAAGGGTAATTAAACCCGTTAAGGAGTCTGAGGCTTATTGTCCCTAATACTATCTATTTTTCTACAAGCACGGAGTTATAATTTTTGTTCTCTGAATATATGTCGTACAAGAAATGGGATAGATCGATGTTGATAATACATCTTCTAAATACTTGAACTAGGATTATCAATATTGATCAATCCCATTTCTTCTACGGCATATATTCAGAAAGCGTACTACAATGAAAATCGATGTTGATAAGAAAGTTTAGAAGATTAATAAAAAATAAAAAATGAAACGTTTAGAAGATGTATTATCAACATCGATTTTGATAATCCTAGTTACAAGGTTTGTAACTTGCATAGAAATGGTAAAACAGCTCAAAACAGTTGAGCTTCAGTAAAAGACAGTAAGAAAAGACAATTGAAAATGAGGGTCAATACGAATTGAGGGCCAATCTTATAAAACTTTTATGTGAGTATGGGGTCAATTTTACTCATAGCATTTCACTCTAATTAGCGAAAGTAACACCTATTTCAGGGAAGAGTCAGACTTTCAAACTATGAGGGTCAATACGAATTGAGGGTCAATCTTATAAAACTTTTATGTGAGTATGGGGTCAATTTTACTCGTAGCATTTCCCTCTAAACTATATAGAAAATCACGTATAATTAAAAAATTGAAAATAAACAGGGATCAATTGATCCCAATTCTCTCTTACTAAATTCGCCTCTGCCTATTCTATGCTTGTAGTGATTTAATTTGGATCTGACTGTGCTTGCAATTTGTAAGAATGCTCATCGGCTTCTGGAATGTTACTGTCAAAGCTGATTCTACATTGCAGTGATTTACAATTTCTTCTTTATTCTTTGGTGTGCTCCTCTAGTTTGCATGTACAGATTAATCAGTGCTATCAGGAACTATAACACAATATATCCTACTTATGGATTAAGAAGTTGCATTTTTCAAAAGCTCATGTACATATTTGGCAGATTCTAATATGATATGATTAATACGATTAATTCTCAGTAAGTTGTAGAACTGACTGCTCTGGACTTTATAATGTTTTATTTACATTATCTTAATTAGATATTACTTGTATTCAGAACTGTGTGACTGTGTGCCTTTATCAAGTGTGTATGGTTGAGCTCATTTTCGCGCAAGCGCCTCCTTCCTTTACGTACACACTGTTAATTTGAATTTTTATCGCAACCATGTATGATATGCCGTGTATATATGTTAACGTTTTTGTAGTAGTGAATGTTGCTGTCAAAGCTGGATCTACATTGTAGTGATTTAGCATTTCTTTCTTTATTCTTTGGTGTGATCCTATAGTTTTGCATGTACTGATAAATCAGTGCTAGTTTTATCTTACAATCTATCTTATCCTTTCGGAAACTAAGCACAATATAATCTAGTTATGTATTAAGGGTTTAGGCTGGGTTTAAGGTATAACTTTTACGACGGATGTTGAATTAGCTGATAGCACAAGGCATATATCAGAAACACCATGTAATATCAGCATCATATATCCACGCAAATATCCTCAGAACATGGTGTTTTGCTCATGTTATTTTTGTGTGTTGGTTTATAAAGTCAAATAAAAATTATAGAAGGTTTTCTGGGCTCAAACCTCTTAAGGCCTGTATTGATGGGCCTAGACAAAGGCCTTTTTCTACTTTATATGCCTCATTTTAATTCTGTTCTTCAACAATAAGAAATTGAGAGGTGAGGACTTTGTTCCGTGAGCGAAGAGACCAAAAAACGGAGTTCTTGGGAGAAAGTTGCGCGCAAAGGTAGGTTTTGTTTCCTAATGAAAAAATTGGCGGCAGTTAAGTGCTCTGGGTAATTAATAAATTTGAGAATTTATTTCTAATGATTTCACATGGAAGTGAGTGATTTCTATTGTATTTTTAGTGATTGGGATCAATTAAACTCTCGTGAAAGCATCACTTAATATGAGACCACCTTCTGTTTGATGAAATGCCTAACTGAAAATAACCCGTATTCTTCTTTTCTTCTTTTCCTTATGTAGTAGTTTACATATGGAGATGCTCTTTAATTCCCTAATTTTACTAAATTATTCATCTTTAATATTTTCCCCTCCATTGAATTTTGTGAGAGTATTTTCACTTTAAGTGAAGGCTTTGATACCACCATTATCTTTTGTGTGTAGGCTTTGAAATGCCGCAGTGAAAACAACCTTGGAATCCACCTTACCAACCATTGAGACAACTCATCATTTGATAAACCAAGAACCACCTTTAACTAACCAACTATTTAATAATGAACTTGCTAAACAACAACTCCGACGAAGATGCAGCATTCATGAACATGGAGGTAGCATCAGGAACATACCAGTTTAAAGTTCAGTACTCCAAAACTAAAAACTTCGCTGAAGATAATTTCATCACCTCTCCCATCTTTAAAGTGAATGGCCATAAGTTCAAAATCCTTTACTTCCCTCCAGGCTGTGAAGACACCATAGGGCTAACGTTGACAAGTTATTGCAAATCTGAGAAAGTGACTGTTTCTTTCACGTTCGGCCTGTTGGATAAGAGTGGCCGGCCTTCTTCTAAGGCATGCACTAGGAGTTAAAATGTTCACCTTTGATAACTCTTTGGATGACTTTGATATCCTATATTTCATGAAACGGTCCGAGCTGGAGGCGCATTTTGTAAGAGATGGTTGTTTCACACTTGTCTGCAGTATAACGATCCTCAACGAGTTCTACAAGGAAGTGCCGAAGCGGTTTGTTAACGGCATCATGCCGTTTAGCATAGACGAACATTTTGTTCAGCTGTTGGATAGGAAGGAGACTGCTGATGTGAGATTTGAGGTGGAGAGTGAAATCTTCACTGCTCATAGATCAATACTCGCTGCCCGTTCGCCAGTATTCAATGCAGAGCTCTTTGAGGCAATGGTTGAGAGCAAAGCCGAGACCATAACTATTAAAGATATAAAGGCAGTAGTCAATTTCAAGGCCATGCTCCATTTCATCTACACTGACTCGCTTCCTGATATGTCCGAAGACAATATCCCACTTGTTACAATGACTCAGCATTTATTGGTAGCTGCTGACAGATATGCATTGGAAGGATTGAAGATGTTATGTGAAGGTCGTTTAATGATGGATATCACTATGGATACTGCTTTAAGTATCTTAACGCTGGCGGAGGAGCTGGACCTAGTGGAACTTAAGGAGATTTGCCTCTGTTTTGTTTGTGACCCGAAAAACCTTGTCTGGTTGTCAGTAACTGATATTTATGTGCAGTTGATGGTCCGTTATCCCTCCCTGTTGAAGGAGATAAGTGATCGGCTTAGAGTCTAATTTGTGAATCACAAACCTTGTTCAACCCTGGAAAAGGTAATTTTTCTGTTCAGTTACATTTTTAAATTTCTGATTTGTATCATCTGTACGTCATCCTATTGTTATTTCTTTAAACTTTATGTTTTTTATTGATAACTAACTGTTTTGGTATATAGCGTCATATTTTTACTTGTATTTCTCTTAATAACTGACATGCAAGAAAAGGGAACAGCAATTTTAATTAAAATTTAGTGTTAATTGCATTGGAATGAATTTTCATGTTATGAAAGTTAAACCTAAAAATCAACGTCATTTACACAAGGAAAAGATTAATTATATGAGATACAACATGCTAACGTACTCATAAAAATTTTAAAATAATTCTGGTACAGTACATTTTATTTTTGAATGTTCTCCTTATATACTCTGCTTTTCTAAAAGCTTATTATTTAATTTATTACAAGAGTTGGAGACATTAAACAATTTTGAGTGAACATCTGTTATCTTAATTTGAAGCTTATTATCTAATTTATTGAAGCATAGTCTGATGCAAGGGGTGAAAATAATCCC
Source organism: Carex parvula (assembly GCA_025461045.1). Lineage (NCBI taxonomy): Eukaryota > Viridiplantae > Streptophyta > Magnoliopsida > Poales > Cyperaceae > Carex > Carex parvula. Next base: position 574,391 of record JAJGRW010000727.1, read on the forward strand.
CTATTCTCTGTTTAAGTGATATATTTTTTTTTTTTTTTTTATGTTTATAGGGAATTTAGGGATGCTCATTGTCTTTGGGGAAGTTGTTGTCAAAGCTGGATCTACGTTAGAGTTGTTTAGCACTTTGCTTTCATTTCCTTTGGTGCTCTTCTAGTGCCCACCTTAATTCCACTCTTTTTTGTATGATCATATCTGGTACATGATCTGGATCAGATGTTACTTGAAGTTCACTGTATTCTTTGATCAAGTCAAAATTAATGGACTGCTTATAGTGCTTTATCTCACATACACACAAATATCCTTGTTGCATGGTGGTTTATCTTGTTGCGTTTGTGTTTGTTTGTTTTGAAGCAATTCATAATTATCGAGATCGAAGGATATACAATTCAGACTTTGAGCATTCGAGCAAAAACCAATGGAGTGCTTATAGTGCTTAATCTGTTACAAGGCTTTTCTCTTGCTCTTGTTAAGCTTATTTGGTACTCTCTTTCAACATTGAAAGATAAAATGCACCGGAATTCCTACCCACCCCTTCCAGTTCCAGCTTCCAGGGGTGAAAACTGAACGGGATATGTAGTGCACAATGCTTAATCAATATTATCCGTATTTTATTTAACCTGATTTCTTGTTTCTAACTTCTATGATATGGTTGACTACTAATGATTCCTTTCTTTGGAAAAAAAAGCACACTCTCATTTTATCCTTATTTGTTCTTAGAAAAGAGGTCGAGGAGATCAGGAGGTATGTTATAAATTAGAATAGCTAATGAATGGAGAAAGTTCCATGACACCATTCTTTTTTTTTTCGTCCTGTTTGAACCATCGAAACGGTGACGTTTAAAGTTCATTCATTTAAAAAAAAAAAGGGTAAACACACTATACATTCTAAAGCCCACAAAAGTAATACCTTTTGTTTTTCTTATAAATATTTTAGAGGAAGGTAAGAAATAATTATCTTATGATCATCACATTTTGAGTCAAGAGATATCATTTATTGCATGTGAAGAGTTTATAGTCAGAGAAAATTCATGTCGCTTGATTAGGTGACAAATTAAATTGATGTGATCAAATTAATACCTGACTGAGGGTTCAAATGTATCATGATTTTGTGCTTTAATATGCTTCATATCCTTTATCTCAATTTTTAAAGTCCGAACAGTCGATCCGAACTGCTCAACATGATCTTCATAATAAAATATGCTTAGAGACCAAATTTTAACAAAATCACTGTTTTAAGGAGATTTTGGACCATTTGAAAAAGTGATATTGTACCTTTTATAAAAAAATAGTAAAAAATTCTAAAAAATATAAAATTTGGTCTCCAAAAATATTTTATCATGAAGATCATGTTGAGCGATTCGGATCAACTGTTTGGACTTTCAAAACATAGATAAAAGACATGGAGCATATTGAAACATAAATTCATGATGCATTTGAACCCTCCTATGACCGATAAAAGATGCCGAGCATAAATTTACCATGACCATAGTTTTTACATTTTAATCAATAGTAGTATTTGTTCAATAAATACTATTTTAATCAATAGTAGTTATATGGTTCTCAGTAGTTTTGTTACTTGAATAATTAACAATTAGGTATTCAGATATACATATTGACCTGTACAAGAAAACATGTTAAATATTTGAGAAAATCATTAAATGTACAAGAAAACAATTGGGTTCATTGTATCCACGTAACCTATGTTATTCTCAAGCCTAGTAAGAAGATATGACGCTGAAGCGGTTCAGGCAAGAAAGAGGTGTTGGCTTGTAAAGAAAACTAATGACAACAAGGTAGGATGTGAATGAATTATCCTTCTTCAATTTGCAAGTTACAATTAAGTGATGACTCCCGTTAGTCTATTGAAGGTTGCCGTGATCTGTCTCAATTTGGTTAGGAATTGATTGAATTTGAGAAAGTCGGGATGCAATTAACAAGAACAACTAGAAATTATCTCAATTTTGTTATCTTTTCTCATAGTATGGATCGACGGATATATGTTATAAGGCGATGAAATTACAAAAATGAATTACCTAATTCCACTAATTATTCACTCCTAATTATTCTACGCTCGATACGTTAGCATCAGATCGATCGCTGCATAGGGCACCAATGTTGAAGCAACACTTATTCTTGCTTAAGCGGAAAAGCCAACTAGAGTTTTAATGACCTGTCAGAAAAGTGAAATAGATGATTTTTAAAAAGCTAAGTGCTGCATGAGTCAAAAGTGCGCAGTGCATGATGCATATCCCCACCACCCCCAGTCACCCACTAAGTCGGCTTTCTAGTTTCTAACCTTTATGCACGACATATATTCGCAGAACTCTCTGTTTAATTCTGTTATCGTCTCTCGCACAATTATAAATCGAGAGATAAGGAGCGCGGAGAACAAATAGAGGAGAAAGATGCACTGCTAAAGTAAGATTTGCTTCCTGTTGGCGTATGGCAAACGTTAGATTTGTAGATTTCATGAATAAAATTGGGCGCAATTAAGTGCTTTGCAAATTTAATAAATTGTAGAATTAATTTTCTAGTTGTTTTACATGGAAGTGAGTGATTTCTATTGTATTTTTAGTGATTGGGATCAATTAAACAGTTAAACTCTGGCTAAAGGATCACTTAGATATGACACCAGTTTCTGTTTGATGAAATGCCTAACTGAGAAGACCCGGTATTCTTCTTTATGCTGTCTGGTCAATGTGTGCAGAGTAGTTTACACATGGTGATGCTCTTTAATTTCCCCTTTATCTGAACAACTCATAACAATGCGTTGCCAATTTTGAATGTTTTATATTTAGTCACTAAAATACATCTTTGTACTTAAATATTCATCTTTGATATTTTCCTCTCTGTCTTTGGCTTCTTTGGGATTATTTTTCGTATATCCGAAAGTTTTGATGCCACCATTATCTTTTGTGTGCAGGTTTCTATTTGGCCTACTCTCATGCTTGATCAAACGCTCCAGTGAAAATAACCTTGGAATTTGCCTTACCAACCATTGAAACAACTCCACATTCTTAGATAATCCACGAACCCCCTACAACTAACCAACTTTTTAATGATGAATTTGCCAACCAACGACAACTCCGACGAAGATGCAACATTCATGAACATGGAGGTATCATCTGGAACATACCAGTTTAAAGTTCAGTACTCCAAAATTAAAAACATGATCTCCTGTCCTAAATTCATCACCTCTCCCATCTTCGAAGTGAATGGTCATAAGTGCAAAATCCGTTACTTCCCTGCATTCACTAAAAAGGACATAGGGCTAGCTTTGGCAATGAAATGCAAATCTGAGAAAGTGACTGTTTCTTTCACGTTCAGCCTGTTGGATAAGTGTGGTCGGCCTTCATCTAAGGCATGCAAAAGTGCTAAAATGAAAACCTTTGATCCAGACTATTGGAATGGTTTTGGGGACACAGATTTAATAGAACAGTCCGAGTTGGAGGCGCACTTTGTAAGAGATGGTTGTTTCACAATTGTCTGTGTTATATTATGAAGCCAAATGGGCCAAGGCCCATATCGCTATTGAATGGAATTGATTTCCATTTGGAAATAAAGAGAGGAGCGGAGACAGAGAGAGTAAGAGATATGTATTGAACTCAAAGCCGTGACTTTCTTCTTCCTCTCTAAGCTCATTCTAGGTTTATGCTCTCTTGATTCAATCCACCTAAATACACTAGGAAATCTCAAATTAGTGTATGAAATTGTAAGAGAGTGTTAGAGTGAGTGTTAATGCTTGATTAATCTCCTTGTATTTGTAAAACTCCTTGATATAGTGAAGTTGCGCCGTGTGCTCCCGTGGTTTTCTCCCGAAAGGGTTTCCACGTAAAATCTTGTGTCTCTCTTTTATTTTCTGTGATTGATTGCTTGTTTGTGTTGGCTTCTAGTTTAATTTCATATTTCTCCATTTACTCGGGTATTGGTGTATGCCCGTAAGGTGTTCGATAAAATTACTCCTTGAGCGTTTCCGTGTCCGTTCTCAACAGTCTGCAGTATAACGATCCTCAACGAGTTCTACAAGGAAGTGCCGAAGTGGTTTATTAACGGCTTCATGCCGTTTAGCATAGAAGAAAATTTTGCTCAGCTGTTGGATAGAAAGGAGACTGCTGATGTGATATTTGAGGTGGAGGAGGAAATTTTCACCGCTCATAGATTGGTGCTCGCTGCCCGGTCACTGGTATTCAATGCAGAGCTCTTCGGGCTTATGGCTGAGAGCAAAACCGAGACCATAACTATTGAAGATATGAAACCAGCAGTTTTTAAGGCCATGCTCCATTTCATCTACACTGACTCGCTCCCTTATATGTCCGATGACAATATCCCACTTGTTACAATGACTCAACATTTATTAGTAGCTGCTGACAGATATGCGTTGGATGGGTTGAAGATGTTGTGTGAAGTTAGTTTAATGAGGGATATCTCTATGGATTCGGCTGTAAGTGCCTTAACGCTGGCAGAGGAGCTCGGCCTAGAACATATGAAGAAGAAGTGCCTCTCTTTTGTTTGTGACCCGAAAAACCTTGTCCTGTTGTCACTAAAACATGATTATGTGCAGTTGATGGTCCGTTATCCCTCCCTGTTGGAGGAGATTAGTCGTTTGGTTAGAGTAAATTTGCTATTGGAAAACATGATTATGTAAAGTTAATTTTTCTGTTCAGTTACATTTTTAAATTTCTGATTGTAGCATTCGAATTTCATCCTATTGTTTGGTATGTAACACCATATTTTTACTTGTATTTCTCTAAATTGCTGGCGTACAAGAAAAGAGAAGAGCATTTTAATTAAAATTTGGTGTTAATCACATTGAAAATGATTTTCATGTTATGGAGTTAAACAACCAAAGAATCAACATCATTGAAAAGATCAATTTATTTTAGATACATCTGCAAACGTACTTATGAAACTTTTGATAGCGGTAGTACAATACATTTTAGTTTTGAATGTTCTCCATATATACTCAGCTTTTATAGAAGCTTATTATTTAATTTTTACACGAATTAAAGATATTAAACCATTTTGAGTGAAGATCTGTTTTCTTTAAAGCATATTATTTAATTTATTAAAGATTAGTCTGATGCATGGGGCAACAGTAATCCCCTATTCTCTGTTTAAGTGATATAATTTGGATTTTATTATGCTTACAGGGAATCTAGGGATGCTCATTGTCTTTGGGAGTGTTGGTGTCAGAGCTGTCAGAGCTTGATCTATGTTAGAGTTGTTTAGCACTTTGCTTTCATTTTCTTTGGTGTGCTCCTCTAGTTAGCCAACGTTAATACCACTCTTTTTTGTATGATCAAATCTGGTACATGATCTGGATCTAAGCCAACTAAATCAGTTTATTGTTAGAGAGAAATGCATTCCTGTCAAAAGATTTGCCATCAGTTGTGCAGGGTGATTGGGTTTAAGTGATTATGTAGGTATTAATTAAGTATTTGTTTAAGCTTTCATGTAAACCTTTGATGAAAAACTTTGGTTTAATGAAAATTTTACAAACTTTGTTTAATCAATAGGATGCTATACGGCTCTATAAAAATTTCAAGAGAAATTAATAGGCTTTCCACTTGTTGCAGTTTTGAATAAAAAACAAAGATATTATATATATATTTTAGAAACCTCAAAATTACGTATTTTTCCTCTAAAATTCATAATATTATATTGAGATCGACTAACAGTCTTCCCCATTCAGTCCCCTAAACGTCCCCCTAACGGTCAAAATACAACTGTCAGACATCTATTCAACATATATTAATTCACATACAAAATGAAAAATATTCATACCTAAGATATCAAATATTCATATATAATTCATCAAGTATTCATACCTAAGATATCAAGTATTTAAAGAAAAAACTGGACTCATCTTTTACACGTTTTACACGTTTTTCAAGGTGGTTTAATGATTAACAAAGTTAGTTAGAATGGGGGGGACGTTTAGGGGACTGGAGTGCGGGGGACAACATCTTTACTCTATTATATTTACTCTTCTAAATTTGAAAAACTTATTTTAACTTTATAAAATTCTCTTTTTACCTTATATTTATCTAGTTTATTAATTTCTAAAATGTTCAAGTCTTCTAGTTGGTCGGTTTTCGAATAAAAATGATACATTTCTCTACTTGTAACACATGCACAATGATATTTAGGCAAATACTTGTGTGCATCACAAATATGAAAACATGAATCACTTGCTTACACAACCGGCTATGTAGAAGACTGAACATTAATTTATGTTAAATAAATTACATATTTTTATGTTTTAAAAAAAAGATTAAATAAGTATTTTATAAATTTAAAATAAGTTTTAATAGAAATGACAATAAATTATAAAAAAAATGTAAAATTTTGAAATCTACAAAGGTAACTAGGATATTATGAAATTTAAAAGAAAAGGACGAAATTTCAATTATTTTTTAAGAATGTTCATGAAATTGCACCGATTTAAATAAACTATCTTAAATATTTTTGTTTAGGAAGTAGTATTGGGATCCATCCATTAACAACGAAATTGCCCCGATTTAAATAAACTATTTTGGATTAGTTGAACACAGAAAAAAAAAAAAACCAATCGATCCAATTTCTAATAATCAAGCCCACGGATACAAAAATGACGATAAAGCCTAGTTTAGGTGAAACACCAAAATTACACAATAATAGTCTGCCTTGAATCCATACATATTTTTTCTATATGCAGGCGAAGGTAAGACCAGATAAATTATAAAAATCACTATTTAAATCATTAAATGGCTCTATTCATTCTACGAACGCCACATCAGCTGCTATATCCGAGAAATAGGTTAATACGTCGCAAATGGATAAGCTTAGTCATCCTCTCCAGTTCCATCTGCGTCGGTCCTCTCGTGTACTATCAAGCGGGTCCCAACTTGCATCGTCAGTGCTCCCCTAACGGCTCTGATCAGTTCATTAAGCGTGCGTCCCGACCGCAGGGACACCCTTGAATAATTTCCTGCCCGCGACCCCTTCCGTTCTGATCGCACAGCCCGTCTCTCCTTCTAGGCAACTTCTAAACGGGTCAAAATTGGCCCGCGGGTTCCAGGATCGTGACTTAGGGTTTGGCAAAGAACAGTGTTACTTGAAGTTCAGAACTGTGTTTCTTGATGTTAGGCTTTACATATATTGTATGCTGGCGTTGCGTTTTATTGGAATTTCATCCTAAAATTTTATTTTATCTTATGTTGAAATTCTTTTCTTATGCCACTTTTTTTATGTTGAAGAAGCATCCTTCTCTTCAATAATTTAAGGACTTTTTTCCCAAATAATCCACCACCAGCTCCCACTCTCATATACACACAAATATGTGATATAAATACCAGAAGGGTAAGTTAAAGTATCAATTTGATTCCATGCTTCTTCTTATCTTTTGTGCGTTATGTTGTGTTACATTTTTTTTTTTTGGATAAAAGGCCGGAGCCCGTTTCATTACAGAAACATAGTTAACTTACCAGTAATGTTGTGTTACATGATTACATGAATGAATCCAAGCATTACATTGTGCTTTTGGACAGTGAGAATATATGTATTATTGATGAGATCCAAATATATATGATGAATAGTTGCCTGCTATATATATGAGTTCTATAAACATATTTTGATTCAAATAAATATGGATGGTTTGTTGGGCTCATTTCTCTATTGTCTGTAATAATGGGCCTAGTGAGAGTAACAATATCTTGCTCTTGATTTGTTGCAATATTACCTCACCTATTTCATTTCAAACATCGTGAAAAGTTTACAGCAAACAATTCTCAACTTTTTTTTAATTTTATTTGAGAATTATGAAATTTTATAAATTCGTCTTCTATTCTAATTCTCTTATTGTTGATTCAGCTTCCCTTGTCTAAAATAATTTTCCGAGGAAAGGTAGCACAAGGCATTTAAAAAACACCATGTTATATTATATCATATATCCTTTGAAATTATCCACCACCTGTCGCCAGTCCTAATTACACGCAAATATCCTCAGACCATGGTGTTTTGCTCTTGTTATTTGTATGTGTTGGTTTGGAAGCAATTAATGCTTGATAAGATCCAAGATACGCTATGTACATTTGGAGCCATAGAGCTCAGTGATACAAGTATAGTCAAATGAAAATTATAAAAGGTCTTATGGGCTCAAACCTCAAAGGCCTGTAACAATGGGCCAAGACAAAGGCCTTTTTAATTGCAAGAGAAGAAGGCATTCTAGTTTCTGTTCTGGAACAATAATAAATAGTGAAATGACTAAATGAGGAATCGTTCTGTGAGCGCGGAGAAAAAAGAGAGATCTTAGGAGGAAGATGCGCCGCAAAGGTTGGTTTCGTTTCCTACTGGCTAATAGCAAGTGATAAATTTAATGAGAAAAAAATGGCGCGCAATTAAGTGTTTTGGATATATTAAAATTGTAGAATTAATTTTCTCTTTATTTCACATGGAATTGTGTGATTGATCCCAGTTAAACTCTCGTGAAATGATCAATCAGAGTGAAATTCCTAAAAGTGTATTTCCCTATTTGATAATTTTAATCCGTTTAGGTTCTCCTTTGTTTATTCTTATATGTACCTAGAAATGGCACCACCTTCTGTTTGATGAAATGCCAAACTGAGAAGAACACCGTATTCTTCTTTGTGCTGTGTGGCTAATGTGTACAGGATGATTTTTACCTCTCTATCTGAACAACTCGTATCAATGCGTTGTCAATTTTGAACTTTTTTGTATTTTGACCCTAAACCACATGCCTATTTTGACTAAATTATTCATCTTTGATATTTTCCCCTCCATCTTTGGATTTTTTGGGAGTATTTTTCACTTTATCTGAAGGCTTTGATACCACCATTATCTTTTGTGTGCAGGTTTCTATTTGGGCTACTCTCCTGCTTGATGAAATGTCCCAGTGAAAACAACCTTGGAATTCACCTTACCAACCATTGAAACAACTCCTCATTCTTTGATAAACCAAGAACTGCCTTTAACTAACCAACTATTTAATAATGAACTTGCCAGACAACAACTCTGACAAAGATGCAGGATTCATGAACTTGGAGGTAGCATCGGGAACATACCAGTTTAAAGTTCAGTACTCCAAAACTCAAAACTTCCCTGATGATGATTTCATCACCTCTCCCATCTTCAAAGTGAATGGTCATGAGTTCAAAATTCTTTACTACCCTCCAGGTTCTGAAGAGACTATAGAGCTAATGTTGGAAAAGCACTGCAAATGTGGGAATCTGACTTTCTCTTACACTTTCAGCCTGTTGGATAAGTATGGCCGGCCTTCTTCCAAGGCATGCAAAAGTGAAAAAATGATCACCTTTGATCCAGAAGTTTGGATTCAATGTATTATCCCAGATTTCATGAAACGGTCCGACCTGGAGGCGCACTTTGTAAGAGATGGTTGTTTCACACTTGTCTGCAGTATAACGATCCTCAATGAGTTCTACAAGGAAGTGCCGAAGCGGTTTGTTAACGGTATCATGCCGTTTAGCATAGACGAACATTTTGTTCAGCTGTTGGATAGGAAGGAGACTGCTGATGTGAGATTTGAGGTGGAGAGTGAAATCTTCACTGCTCATAGATCAATACTCGCTGCCCGTTCGCCAGTATTCAATGCAGAGCTCTTTGGGGCAATGGTTGAGAGCAAAGCCGAGACCATAACTATTAAAGATATAAAGGCAGCAGTTTTCAAGGCCATGCTCCATTTCATCTATACTGACTCGCTTCCTGATATGTCCGATGACAATATCCCACTTGTTACAATGACTCAGCATTTATTGGTAGCTGCTGACAGATATGCATTGGAAGGATTGAAGATGTTGTGTGAAGGTCGTTTAATGATGGATATCACTATGGATACCGCTTTAAGTATCTTAACGCTGGCGGAGGAGCTGGACCTATATGATCTTAAGAATAAATGCATCACTTTTGTTGGTGACCCAAAAAACCTTGTTCGGTTGTCGGTAACTGATGATTATGTGCAGTTGATGGTCCGTTATCCCTCCCTATTGCAGGAGATTAGTAATACGGCACAGGCTTACTGGTGATTTGCAAACCATTTCCCACACATATCCAATTGGCTACTCTTGTGTGAGAAGTAATTTTTCTGTTCAGTTAAATTTTTAATTTTCTGATTTTGGTGATGTAGTACTGTTGGCAACTATGGTAGATCTGTATGATTACTGCTGCATTTCTTTTTGAGGTGCTTGGGTTAAGAAAGTAGAAGCTTATAAATTTCTGGGGTTGATACCGGTTCCATGAGGCTGTTGTATGGATACATAGGATACATATATTTCCTTGGCTAATTATTTTGAACTGAATTCATTATGGATATTGTTTTAATGACTTAAATGGCATTCGGTGGTACTGACATACTCCTATTTTCAGTAACAATGGACTAAATTGACAACCTTAATATTATTTTCTCAAATCAAACAATTTCTTTTTTATTTTCATTTTTCTTACAAGTTAGTTGTGTATTAAATTTTGTGCAATTTGAATATCATTCATTGTAAATTGACAATTTTAAGTATGGACCATTATAAAATATAAATCATTTGATGAACGACAAAATGTATATTATTTAATCATTTTCCATGTGTCTGATATGCATATTTAATTGCTATATTTAAAAAAAATGAGTTATTTTTTACTGCTGTCAAAAATTATTAACTTCTTGTTAGTTTTTGTGCAATACCTTTCTTTCCTTAACTTCCAATTGTTTACGACAATCACTCTGTAACTATTAATTTCACTTACTGCCATCTATTATTGGCATGAAATTTTCACTGCAATGCAAATGTGATCAATGTAATGCTGATTAGGCAGCATTTGCAGGACAGATATCCTCCCAGGTACCTGACTCAAGCAAATTGCAACGGCCGGCCCAGATTAATTCGAGCTGGGCCAAACTCAATCGGTGCCTATTGAGACTTTAGGGGGTATGTTTTGAGATTCATGCCATGTTAAATGGGCCGTCCGATCATAATTTGCTTGAGTCAGGTAACCTGAGGTGATGTGAATTCGCATTTGCAAGATGCTCTCTGAAGCTTCTGATTGAGCGCCTAGTATATGCGGAGGCTGCTGCACGAGCACAGTTAAATCCAACTCAACCAGTAAATTCTTTGGTCTTTAAATGTTATGTAATTAGCAGCGAAAAGGGAACGTGCTTGTGCATTAATTTGGTCATCTGAATCTCATTTCTACGGCTAAGCAAAGTTTTCTCAAAATTTGAGTGAATCCATTCTCATTCTCTTTGAACTTATTTCGGATTGTCGACAAGTACAAAATTACTATTTTGAAAAAAGAAAAAACAGTAATTTTGTACCTATCTAAAAAAATAGTAAACAAAAAATATAAAATTTAGTTTCTAATTACATTTTAATATGGAGATCATCATGTTTAGTAGTTCGGATTGTCTATTTGAACTTTGTAAGATGTGGAGTATGAATGGAGCACGGAAACAATATTTTAACGCTACTCTTGTTAGAAATACCAAAATATTTATTTGTAAATAAATAAATAATTAACCGATGATTCACGCGGTTTGCCGAATCCTATGTTACTAAAACAAGTGTCAACAACTTTCAATTTACTTAGATGGACCCTTTATTTAGTAATTCTCCGTAGCGCTGTCTCAAATGAAAATTAAATAATTAGCAAATATAATTATGGAGAATTAGGAACACAAATGAAAGTAGTAATCAAAAGCTAATATGGGCATTGTAAACTGGGTATTAGCTAATTCTCCATATTAATGTCTCAAATGAAAATTAATTAAATACGCAAATATAATTATAGGAGAATTAGGAACACAATTAAAAGAAATAATCAAATTTATAGAATATTATTTTTGGCTTTCTAAGTTTATGTTTCAATAATAAGTAGGAATGCTTTTTTTGGAATTAACTTTGTTTAGTTGAGAGGCAGACAAGAAAAAGTTCTTATTCTCAGAATTCTAAAACACTTTCTTGTTCATGCCAGGGGGTGCCAAATCAGATTTCAAAAATTGCTTACCAACACTACAGCAAACCGTTGCTTCAGCGGCCGGTATCAGCGACCGTGGAAAACGCCGGTCGCTGATTACCCAAAAAACCAAAAAAAAAAAAAAAATTAAATTTTTTCGGCGACGAAACAGTCAGCGACCGTCAGCGACCGGCGCCAACAGCATTCAGCGACCACTTTGGCCCGGTCGCTGAATATCTCGGTAAAAATGTCGCGCGAATCCTTCTCTCCGATTTTTCATTCGCGCGTTTTAGGTTAGCTAAAAAAAAAAAAAAAAAGCGACTCAGCCGCATATTACTCGCTGAAGGCCACTGTGACCCGAACTCCGCCGCCTCTGTGACCCCCGACCCTGACCCCGACCGACCCCGCCCCCGACCCTCCGACCCCGAACCCCGACCGATTCCGGACGCCGACTCCGACGTCGCTGAGAAGACGCCGATCTGTGGCCGACTCCGATCCCGAACTCCAAGCGGCGAATGCATTGATTAATTAGTTCTCGTAAGTATCTATTTGACTTTCGTTTTGCTCAATCCAAAAACAGTGGCGTTTTTGCTCCAATTTCGTTTTTGCTCAATCTATTTGACTTTCGTTCTGGTACATGAGTTAGTTTGCAATTTTAACTTGTCATGCAAGTAAAAAGAAGGATACAAAGCCAACTGGTAACTGGTACGGATCAGATCAGTAAAAGCCAACTGGTCCCCTCTTTATACAAAACCAACTGGTAACTGATTTTTAGAGCAATAGTTCGGTACCAGTGTTTTCTGGTGTTTTCTTTTATTTTTAGAGCAATGCAGCAGGTATCATATCTAGATCTCTGTAATTTTATTTTTAATAGTATTGTAATTAGCTTTACTTGTTAATTTAAGAATTTACTGGTATATAATTTTTAATAGCAACGGTAATGTCAGCAATACCCCATTATGTACTGGTATATAATTTAAGAATTTAATAGATTATGAGTAATTATCTACTGGGCAGGTCAGGTCAGGGAATATATAATTTAAGAATTTAAGAGATGATAAGTAATTATCTACTGGTATTCTAATCAGTATTACTTGGGATGCCCCGAGCTCAATTTATCTACTGGTATGCAAACCAATTTGATTCATTTTAAATGAGCTCAATCAGTATTACTTTGTGAGCTTGTGTTTATATAGTTCTCTTAGGTAAGATTTACATTTGCATAGGGGATGGTTAAATGCTGATGTATTTACTCTTTTGACATGGTATTTATTGCCTTTCTTTTGACACCGAAATTATTTGCAAGTTGTAACATTATTGCTTTGTTCAGATTTTTGAGTCACAGATCCTTGGTTTGACTAGAGAAATTGAAAAGATATATAACAAGTTGGCCACAAAGCGCATCTGTCGGATCATATGATTAGCCTATAATTAGACGGTACTGTTTCACTTGTTGATTTCCTTTTTTATTTTCGGATTTCTGGTTCTTTAAATAATTACTTAGCTTATGAAGTTAGCTTATGTGTTTTATTTTTGTTTGCCCCCTCTACAAAGTAAAAAAAAAAAAAAATGCTTCAATTTTTCTTGTGCTCTCCAGCATATTTCCTATCATAGTATCATAGCTCCTATCATAGTTCTTTAATTATATGAAAAATTGAATAGATATCCAAACTCCTTGCTAATACTATGTATCAGTTTGTCTCATTCTATATACATATTTTGGTTTTAGGTTGTAGAAGAAGATAGTTTAAGTTTGAGAGGAAAGAAGGAGAGGGGCAGGGGTCGATCTTCAAGGGAGTAATTGTTTGTAATCAGGCAAGTTTTCTCTCTTTCTTAATTATATTATGAAGGTTAATTATATTATTAATTATGTACTTTAGTTTGTTAGTTATTAATTCTATGTTGGTTAATTATATTAGTAAACCGGAACATTTAGTATGCCTTTTAGATTTATACCCGTTCAAAATTAATCTGATAGAGATTAATTTTGAATAGTCCCCGTTTTGGGACTGCTCTTTGAATGCTTTGTCTCATCTAGGATGTGAAGAAATGTATGTGGGTCTAGTATTTAAGAAAAATTTGGTATCATTTTTCCTTGTTGTTCCTACGAGTACGTATTGAATTACATGTCCAAAATGATGTGTTTCTAACGCGTACTCGGGAAACTAAGGGGAAATGCTGCCGAATTTTTCTTAAATACTAGATTCACATACATTTCTTCACTACTGAGACATAGCATTCAAAGAGTGGGATAGGATTGTACACCGGCCCTGTGTAAGCCCCAAAAGAGTAATGAATATTTAATGACATTATTTCATTGAAGTGTCAAATAGTAAGCAAGACATTACTTTAAGTTTATTTTTAATCTCGTGCGTATTTGGTTTTATTTAGAACTAATCAAGTCAAGGCAAGGCAAGAGAAGGGAAGAGAAGCATCATCTCTGATCAGAATATGAGAGTGCTATGGTGCAGAAGTATGGAGAGGATAGAAACACATGGCCTGCATACGACGGCGACGTCTGGTACTCTACGGGAATATCTGATCAGAATGCCCACGGCGATAACTATGGTCTCGGTGCTTTAGGTAAAATAAAAAGTCACTTTAATTTTAAATTATTATTTTTAGTTGTGTAAGATAATACTAATTGTCTTATTTTTAATGTTTCAGGCAAGACGAGACGCATGTTTCGCTCCAGTGGGTCGAGCAGTCAGTCGCATTCTTCACAGTCATATTCTTCTATGCCGCCGGCTCCGCAGCTCACAGAAGAGCATATCGATATGATATCTACTCGGGTACTTGATAGGATGGAGGATCGGTTATCTGATAGGGATGATCGGTTACTTGATAGGGTGGAGGATCGGTTATCTGATAGGGATGATCGGTTACTTGATAGGATGGAGGATCGGTTTATGTCCAGGATCACCGACCTTTTCAAAGCTTCTCAGGTACGAAATTCGATAATTCAGTCCAACTTCAATTGTGAACCCTGAATCTTAAATTCTAATTATCTAAACTATTGTTTTAACAATCTCACAGGGAGGTTCGGGCTCGCAGCATGCCTCGAGGCCCGCTCCTCAAGATGACGAGGATGATGACGAGGGGCAGGGGTCGGATGTTGGTGGTGATGGTACTAGTTAGGTTTAGATGTTTATGGTACTACTTAGGTTGTTTATGGTGACGGATTTTGATAGATGTTTATGGTACTTGACATTTCGACATTTATGTTTGTATTACATTACGATTATTATGTTTGATGAACTTTGTTGTATGTTTATGTTTATTTGTATTACTTGATATTACGATATCTATGTTTATGTTGTATGTTGGTACGTGTCGTACCAGCGACCAAATATTAAATGGTGCAAATTTAAATAAAATAATAAAATATAAAAAACTTGACAGAAGAGTATCAGCGACCAAATTTAAGTATCAGCGACCGTAATTATTTGTCTCTGATAATTTATGTATCTGCGATTGTTTCGACTATCAGCGGCCGTTTTTTAGTATCAGCGACCGTGAACTTTGGTCGCAGAAAGTGTTTGCTGACGTCAGAAAAAAACAACAGCGACCAAAAAATATTGGTCGCAAAAAAAGTATCAGCGACCGGGTGACGTATTATCAGCGACCGGTGACGTCATCAGAAGAGTATCAGCGACAATACTTACAGCGATCCGGGATATCAGCGACCAAATTGGACTTTCAGCGACCAGATTGGATATCAGCGACCGGCGCCTATATTATCAGCGACCGGTTTTCCGGTCGCTGATACCCCTTTTTGCTGTAGTGCAAGATGTAGGCGGACCTTACCTTTACATTTCCATATAGGCGCTTCGTTTCCGAATCATCAGCAATAAAAAAGGGAAAAGTTATTGCTCTCTCTTGGAAAGGTCAAAGTTACCGAAATTTTTATTGTTACCACAGCAAAAAATCGGAATTAATTCGTTACCACTCCGCTGACTCTTTATTCAAAATCATCACCTCCCGCATCAAAATAACTGGTGCGCGAACTGGGTTGGCGCACCAGCTTGGTGCACGGACTGAATTCGCGGAGCGTGATACTGCCGTCGTAGACTAATGACGGAAACTTAAAAAGATTCAATTTCCAAATGCAAAATCTCGAAAGAAGCAACTTAATAATTAATTAGGAGCTTGGCTACTATGCTTATATAAGCAAAAGCTCACATATGCTTAAATGAGCATTTTTGCGTTTCCAATGTTCAAATGGTCGATCCGACCGTTCATCTTGTTCTCCATATTAATATGTGCTTGGAGACTAAATTTTACATTTTTCTGAATTTTTTTACTATTTATTAAGCCACTTTGAAAGTTTCTGATCTGGTGGTCTAGAATTTTGAAAACACTGTTTTTACTGTTCACCCAGATCAGCAATTTTCAAAGTGGCTTAATAAATAGTAAAAAAATTTAAAAAAATGTAAAATTTAGTCTCCAAGCACATATTAATATGGAGAACAAGATGAACGGTCGGATCGACCATTTGAACATTGGAAACACAAAAATGAGTTATAAGCATATGTGGATGTTTGCTTATATAAGCATAGTAGCCAAGCTCATTAATTAGATATATAGATGGTTTTCTCCGTCTCCTCTTGCCCAGTGGCATTTAATTATAGAATAAATAAATTATTTTGACATTGGGAAGCGGCACGTCATATTTCTCAAGCAGTACACATTGGCACAGTTAACTAGTAAAAGTGGTTGCAAATTGCAGCTTCTTTTTCTCCCGAACTTCTTTTTCTTCCGCGAACCCAGTCCGCGCACCAAGCTGGTGCGCCAACCCAGTCCGCGCACCAGCTATTTTGGTGCGCGAACTGGGTTCGCGGGGGTGGTAGTTTTGGATAAAAGGTCAGCGGGGTGGTAACGAATTAATTCCGATTTTTTGCCGTGGTAACAATAAAAATTTCGGAAGTTAGAGGAACCAGATCACCTGCCTCTGTGAGCAGAAAATTCCTGCTCTTAATTCTTAAAGTCACTTACACATAAATTGGGAGTAGGTTTTGACATTTAAATATTGAATATAGTTTTGTCTCAAAATCCACTCAGACTCACATGTTAGTGACTTTAGAGGCAGAAATTTCCTGTCCACATAGAGTAGGAGATTCGGCTCCAAAAGTTTAGAAGAAAACATAGAAAAAGAAAGTGTCCAACGAAATTGTAATTATAATTCTTACAAGTTAGACAAATATACTCTTTTAACTTTTTTTAATTTATATAGAATTAACCTGAAAGAATAATTATTTGTAATTATTTTATTAATTGGCCGTTCAATGTTCAGTCTCTTAACATACTGTATTAGTCCACCAAATACAATTTATTTCTTACACCATTAAGATGATTTTTTTTTTGGTCTGTAATTTGTACATAGATAAAATTATGTCAAAGAGATTCTAGTTCATACTTTGTTGGTATTAGTTATCTATTGTATCTTTTTATGAAATTAAATAGTGAAAGATCTTATTATCTTGTGTTATATTGTGTTACATAAATTTTATATTTTTATTAAACAAAAATAATATTTAGCCCTCCCTATATTCAAATTCTAGTTCAGCCCCTGCTCTCCTACTACTTAAAATAGTACACACATAATAAAATAACTTTTTTATGTATAGCATGTGCTAAATAACATTTTGATTGTTTTTATGTTATATCATATAACAAAAAAAGTTTCAGACCCTTTTTTTTTTGTTCAAATTTACACCAAACCAACGATGATATCTCTTACTATTCAACGCTTTCTCAACTAAAAATAATAATTAAATACTATAAATAACATAATTAGCTACTATAAATAACAGGCATCAAAATGCTCTTCTAAATCTAGTTAGTTAATTTTAAATCGTCTCTCTTATATCAAAGTTGACCATTCTACTATAATAAGCATTCTACAGGTAATTCTTTTTCTACGTTCAGTTTTACTTTCTAGTTTCGAAGATTTATGCATGAATCAGCGCAAAGCATATTTGCTACAACACTAAGTGGAGATCATAGGAGAAAGGTGAGCTGCTAAGGTATGTTTTGTTTTCTGTTGGCGAATGGCAAGCACTAAAATTTGTAGATTTCATGAAAAAAAATTAGGGCAGTTAAGTTCTTTGGTCATTAAATAATTGTAGAGTTAATTTTCTAGTAATTTCATATGGAAGTGAGTGATTTTTTTTTTTTTTTAGTGATTGAGATCAATTAAACTGTCGGGAAAGGATTATATAGATATGGCACCACCTTCTGTTTGATCAAATTATTCTTCTTTTTGCTGTCTGATCAATGTGTACATAGTGGTTTACACATGGAGATGATGTTTAATTTCCTCTTTATCCAAACAAACTCGTATCAATGCATTGCCAATTTTGAACTTTTTGTATTTTGTTCCTAAACCACACCCCTAATTTTGACTAAATTATTCATCATTGATATTTTTCCCCTCAATCTTTGGCTTTTTTGGGATTATTTTTCCCTTTATCTGAAGGTTTTTATACCACAATTATCTATTGTGTGCAGGTTTCTATTTGGGCTAATCTCACCTTTGATCAAAAGCCCACGTGAAAAAAACCTTGGAATTCACTTTACCAAGAGAGCCACCAATAACTAACGGACTACTTTATAATGAATTTGCCAAAGAATAACGACTCCAATAAAGATGCAACATTCATAAACATGGAAGTAGCATCAGGAACATTCCAGTTTAAAGTTCAGTACTCCAAAGCTCAAAACTTCCCTGAAGATAATTTGATCACCTCTCCCATCTTCAGAGTGAATGGTCATGGGTTCAAAATCCTTTACTTCCCTCCAGGCTCTGGAGGGGACATAGGGCTATCGTTGCAAATGTGTACCAAATCTGAGAAATTGACTGGTTCTTTAGCGGTCGCCCTGTTGGATAAATATGGCCGGCCTTGTCTTAAGGCTTACAAAACTATTGACATTGTGACCTTTTGTGATCCATACTATAGGGATTATTATGGTATCACACATTTCATAGAACAGTCTGAGCTGGAGGCACATTTTGTAAGAGATGGTTGTTTTACAGTTGTTTTTAGCATGACAATCCTTAACGATTCCTACAAGGAAGTGCCAAAACGTTTTGTTAATGGCATCATGCCGTTTAGCATAGACGAACAATTTGTTCAGTTGTTGGATACGAAGGAGACTTCTGATGTGAGATTTGAGGTTGAGGGTGAAATCTTCACTGCTCATAGATCAATACTCGCTGTCCGTTCACCAGTATTCAATGCAAAGCTCTTCGGGCCAATGGCTGAGAGCAAAACTGAGATCATTACTATTAAAGATATAAGGCCAGCCGTTTTCAAGGCCATGCTCCATTTCATCTACACTGATTCACTCCCTGATATGTCTGATGACAATGTCCCACTTGTTACAATGACTCGGCATTTATTAGTAGCTGCTTACAAATATGCGTTGGTTGGGTTGAAGATGTTGTGTGAAGATAGGTTAATGAGGGATATCTCTATGGATACGGCTATAAGTACCTTATCTCTGGCAGAGGAGCTGGGCCTAGAAGATCTGAAGAATAAGTGCCTCTGTTTTGTTTGTGAGCCGAAACACCTTGTCCTGTTGTCAGTAAAGCATGATTATGTGCAGTTGATGGTCCATTATCAAGAACCAGACTTTCAAAATCTACTTGGGGAGGAGAGCGAAAAGGTGAGGCGACTCTTATGGCGACTACTGGAGAATGGCGCACGGTATCCCGACGACGCAGCTTCCTAGATAACTGGAGCAGGACGGCAACCCGACCACCACCCACCACTAAACCTTACACACCTTTCGAGCGAACCTATGCCCAAGTAGTGGCTTCCCCTCCCCCCTCCCCACCCCGTTCGGTCAATCCTAACAACAACCCCCCTCCCCGCCTCACCCCACAACAGAGCCATCACCACAAAGACGGCCACCACAACAACCGAGACAACCTCCACACCATACACAACAACCACCTCCGAGACAGCCACAACCTCCGAGGCAGCCACAACCTCCGAGACAGCCACAGCCGCAACCTCCTAGACAGCCACAACCTCCGAGACAGCCACAACCCCCCAGACAACCAGCTCCCTCTACAAGACCCCGATCCCCACCCACAAAACCGCATACCTTTTATGTATCTCCACATAGCCCCACCCACCTACGATTCCCGCCGTCCCCACATTTTGCCGAATGGTTCGGCCGGTGCTTCAAGTGTTGCAAACGAGGGCATGCAGCGGCCACATGCAGAAATCCACGTAAATGTGGAAAATGTTGGAGAGATGGTCATATTGGCAACACGTGCCAAGCTCCGGGCCTCAACCCGGCAGCTACACCCTTCAAGCCCTCTGTCCCAAGGCTACACGAACCTAGGTTTGAAGAGCTCCTTACGGAACCTTTCCCGACTGAGGCGACGATGCCGGAAAACAGACCCAACAATATAGTACTGTTCGTTGAAAGAGACGAGCAGTATTACAGCGAGCTGACCAAGTTAGAGAGAGCTGTGGTTTTCTACTCAACAGAGGTAGAGGTCAGTTGTGAGGAGGTGGCAGCGTATGCCTCTAGAACCAACCTAGTGAAAGAAGAGGAGGTGCAGGTCTCGGCTTTGGCAAGAGCTAGACATCTCATCATATTACCTATTGGCCTCACACCGGAATCATTCATAAAAGCCGTTCCAAATTATCTATGGAATATGGGCTACACGTTTGAGCCTTGGTGCCCGGTAGGGGATGCGCCGGTCCGTGTACCGGCCTTCAAAGTTCTGTTGCACCTCATAGATGTCCCTCCCGTACTTTGGAGAGAAGATGTAGTAAGATCAGCCGTGGCCAAGTTTGGGTTATACTTAGGGTCAGTTGCACCACAGGACCCTAATGACATCTCATACTGGGCGGTGGCGGTCGGCACTGATGACCTAGAAAGAATCCCGAAAAGCATTTCCTTTGTGGCAGGAGGGGTTGAATACGTAGCCCCGGTGGTGATAGTTACATGGCAGAGGGGGCTCATATATGACTAAGAGTGAGCTGCCAAAGCCAGCTCCTAAAGTGCAAAGGCCGGCCACTCCCTCCACCTCTTCGGCAGTGGAAGGAGAAGGCTCCGGGTATGATGAAGACATTATCCCCATCACTCGCCGTTGGCTAGGAAGAGTTAACCAGGGATATAGACCCCTCAGACATACCGGCTGAGGTCAGAACTTTTCTGGAAAAATCCGGCCACCACCTGCCCTTGAGAAGAGTATACCACACGGAATATCTCAAAGCTCAAATTCGCAGACAATCTCTACACAGCGCCTTGGGGATACTCAACAGGGGGATTTTTTGTGAGGCGGGTCAGCAACAAGAGATGAGGAACGGGTCAGCATACAGAGGCAGTACCACACCACGATACTCTCAACAACATAGGACATATGTCCTCTCAAAGGAATGTCCGGCCAAAGCAGAATCCTCTGCCAGGAAGAGGTCAGGATCTGCAAACGGCTACTTCGGATCAAGTGCATACGGAAAATCCACTATCCCGTGTAACGGGTCAGTCGGGTAAGGATAATTCGACTCGCAACACAAACTCAGCGCCAGGACAGATAGACACAAACTTGCTAACCAAGACAGAGGGAAGGACATCCCTCCTTCACGAAAGTGGGTGCAGATCATCCCACTTTGGAAAAGAGTCCCATCTGGACTTTACTCTAGAACAGAGAGTCAATCCTCTTTGGTTAATACTCAGCCCCTTCCCCTCCCCCATGCGCATTTAATGCATGTCAGCCCTACAAAGCCTACATCTAGCGGCACGGATACCCAAGAGGAGACTACACATACCTTACAGCGGCTAAGGAAAGAGGCACGCCTCAAGAGAAAAAATGCTCAGCAGGCCCAAGGTCGAAGCAGCCCAGGAGATATATCAAGAAAAAACCAAAAACTGGGAGAGGCAGCCCAGATGCTAAGATTAACAGGAGGTGAGCATCAACAAATAGCAGAGCAGGCCGAAAATTCCCACACCCTCCTGAACAGCCCGTTTCAGCAAAATCCACTATCAATATTATCTAGAGAACAGTTAGAAGACTCTCAAGCCCGGCAAAACAGCCCGATTCATCAGCAAAACCCTCATGCAGACCTAGAGCAAGATCCATCAGGTTTCTTCAAAATACGGGTCTCCTATGATAGATGCCGATATTTAGCAGAGGGATGTGGGATACAGGCTGACGAGGTGATCAGGACTATTGATGAAGATAATGCGGATAGAGAGTGCCTTAATATAGTTCCTCAAACACAATTCTCAGAAGATGAAGAAGCCAGGGCCAACTCACACTTGCGTTTTGAACCAGAATCGGCAGACGAATTAGAATCGGAAGAGGAAGTGGGGTCCGAAGAGGAATCTTGAATTAGGATTTCTCTAAGCAAATGTGGGAAGGTGATGCAGACTATAGTTATTATGCAAGGAATGAAAAAACTAAGAATTTTATCATGGAATGTCAGGGGGTTGGGTATAGTGGAGAAATGTAATGTGGTTAAGAATTTAGTTAGGAGCTCGAGATGTGACATATGTTGTATGCAGGAAACAAAATTAAACGAGGTTAATTATCTTTATCTCTCGCGAGTGTTGCCTACTTTTTTTGAGAAAAATTGTGTGTTCATCCAAGCAAAACATTCATCCGGTGGCTGCATTATTTCTTGGAAAAAGAACTACTCCCTAATCAATTCCTGGGCCACACAGCATTCCTGTTCGGCTTGTTTGAGGCAAGAGGCAATCGGGAAAAAATTTTGGGTTACAAATGTGTACGGACCATCAGACGATAGCGAGAAGGGAACCTTTATTACAGAATTGAGATTGATTGCGTCTCAAGTGAATGGGCCTTGGATCCTAGCGGGGGATTTTAACATTGTTAGATGGTTAATTGATCGTCTGGGAAATTTTAGAAATCTCAACCTAATGTGTCTGTTCAATCAGGCGATTAGTGCCATGCAACTGATTGATGTCCCCCTAAAAAATAGAGATTACACGTGGTCGAGCAAGCGCCCGGCACCTTCTTTTTCTCGAATTGATAGAGTATTTGTCTCTCCTGAATGGCCCCTGTATTTCCAATTATAACACTTACGGCCCTAGAGATGGCAGTGTCGGATCACGTGCCTCTCATTCTGGACTGCAAGCAGAACCGAACCAGAACTGCCCCCTTCAAAATGGAATTGTTCTGGCTTCAGCACCCGAAGGCGAGAGAACTGATAACGAGTATCTGGAATAACCAACAGGGCCGGCGGAATTTTCAGCAAAAAACTCAAGAGGTGCACTCGGCCTTGAGGGCATGGCATCAAAGTGAGTATGGCAAACTGAACACTCAGTTAGAGTTTGCTAAGAAGGTACTTTCATTCTTTGATACCATTGAAGAGAAGAGGAAGTTGGACATGAGAGAGTTCGGTCTGAGAATCCGAATTAGGCAGAGGATATATGAGTTGTCAAATTTTCTAGAAATGAGATGGCAACAAAGGGCACGATGTAGATGGTTATTGCAGGGAGATAAGAACACCAGGTTCTTTCACGCCTTTGCTTCGGCACGCGCAAGAAAAAACAACATACAATCGCTGCTTAGAGAGGGGGACGTGGTCACTGATCCGACACAAATCCGAATGGAATTTTTCAACCACTTAAAAAATATTCTTGGCACACATACAACGGTGGCTGCCTTTGACCCGGCTGCTCTGTACCCGCCTACAAATCAGCTCAGTGACCTACAAATACCTTTCACCGAAACAGAGATTCACAAAACAGTCCAGCAGTTGGCGATGAACAAAGCGTCGGGCCCGGACGGGGTGCCAAACGAATTTGCAAAATGGTGTTGGGGGGATATAAAGAATGACATAGTACAAGTGATGGAATTATTTTACATACATACCCTCGACCTTACCCCGATGAATAAGGCCAATGTGATCATGATCCCAAAAAAAGAGGCAGCTTTGATGGTGACTGACTTTAGGCCGATAAGCGTCATTAACTTAATCCCAAAAATCATATCCAAGCTACTAGCTAATAGATTGACCAAACATCTGCCTCAACTCATCTCCACGAAGCAAACCTGCCTTTGTCAAAGGTCGGTTTATAGCAGAAAATTTCATTACTACAAGGGAAACCTTAAACCATATATCCAACTCCAAAAGAAAAGCAGTTTTTTTGAAGTTAGATTTCAGCAAGGCTTTTGACTCAGTGTCATGGCAGTTCATACTGCCGCTGCTCCAAGTTAGGGGCTTTCCGCCAAAGTGGCTAAAGTGGATTTCGGACCTGCTGCAATCAGCTTCTTCAAGAGTTCTAATAAATGGGGAGGGCTCGGAATACTTCTTGCATAAAAAAGGGTTACGCCAAGGAGATCCGTTATCTCCGATGCTATTCATAATAGTGGCTGATGTTCTCCAGAAAATGATAACGGTTGCAAATGACGCCCTAACGGAACAAATATCTGACAGGATAGTAGATTCCATCTTGGCCTTCCAATATGCCGATGACACGACCATAGTGGCTAATGCAGATGAGGAATCACTGATCACCCTGAAAATTGTATTGCGGCTCTTTACAAAAATTTCGGGTCTGAAAATTAATTATGCAAAGAGCATTTTTGTGCCGTTTAACATGTCCCAGACAGAAGCACATAGGGCAAGAATCATTTGGGTTGTGCTCAAGCGGAATTACCGGTGACATACCTTGGTTTACCGCTAACGGTTAAGCGGCCTACGAGGGAGCAATTCATGCCATTGATAGAAAAGTTACAAAGAAAGTTTGATGGATGGAAAGGAAAATTAATCTCCAGAGGAGGGAGGTTGCAACTGGTAACATCCGTGCTGTCGGCGGTCCCCATTTATTTCATGACATCCTTCCGGCTGCCTAAATGGGCAATCAAGAAAATCGATCGTATAAGGAGAGATTTCCTTTGGGGAAGGAATGATGCTCCAAAGAAAGGAATGTCTCTCGTCAATTGGGATAAGGTTTGTACCCCAAAGGCTTATGGGGGAATGGGGGTTTCGAATTTGAGAGATCAGAATATTGCTCTACTACTGAGATGGTGGTGGCAAGTATATGATAACCCATCAGCAATGTGGTCGGTTCTAGTGTTCTTATTGTACTGGAAGGGGTCCCAACAAGAGAGCCCGAACCTATGGGTTAAAAGAGGCTCCTTTTTCTGGATGGATATGAGTAAGATATTGTGCTTCTTTCACCGGTGCACCGCATGGGACATAGGCAATGGACAATCTATATCCTTCTGGAATGATGCCTGGAATGGATGCCCGATTACCACTACCTTACTGCCAGGTACTCGGATAAAGAAACCGCAAATCTCCTTGAGGAAGGCATTACCTATGTTAACTACACTGGCACCAGACCTAACACCGCAACCAACCGTTACATTCACAGAACAACAAGACCGAATAATATGGAGGTTGCAGGGAGATGGCAAATACACTTCCAGATCGGTCTACAAGGTTTTAGTTGAGATAGGGAAAATAAAAAGCGAGTTCAGAAAGGTGTGGAAGGGACGAGTGCCGCCTAAGGTTAGAATTTTTGCATGGTTAATGTTACAATGCAAGCTGCCAACATGTGATGAGTTACAAAGAAGAGGCATGCAAGTGGACATGCGATGCAAATTATGCCAGACATGCACGGAGGAGAATGTCAGTCATCTGTTCTTCCATTGTGTTTTTGCGAAAGCAATATGGGCAAACTTGGAGAGGAGATTGGGTTTCGGCATTATGGCTCCAGATCAGGAGATAGAGGCCATTTGGGCTAAATCCTGGAATAGGGGGAGGGCGCAACTAAAATGGGATCAATGGTTCACCATATTCATGTGCACGCTGTGGGGAATATGGAAACAAAGAAATGAACAGGTTTTTACTTCTAAACACGTACCACCGGGAATACTAACTTCGCGCATATGGGAAGAGGCGCACCTGTGGCTCAAATACTGCACCTGAGAAGTGGCACAGTGAATGAGTGCTTCGATGTTTTTACTACATTTAGAAAATGTAATAAGAGGTAGAACTCCGGATAAAGAAAATAGCAAAACGAGAGATGTAAAACTAGTTTTAATATATATTACCACTTGGTAGCCGCTACCAAGTTTTAAAAAAAAAAAGATGGTCCGTTATCCCTCCCTATTGGAGGAGATTAGTAATGGGTTTACAAAATTTGTGACTCGCAATCCTTTTTAAGTCTTTTTACAGTACTCATATAGCCACTTCTGAGATAGAAAAGGTAATTTTTCTGTTCAGTTACATTTTTAAGTTTCTGATTTGTAGTATTCATATCTCATCCTACTGTTATTTCTGTAAAATTGATGTTTTTGTTTGTTAAATAGCTAGTTTGGTGTATCACACAAATTTTTTATTTATATTTGTCTGAATAGCTGGTGTGCAAGAAACCATAAGAGCATTCTAAAATTTCATGTTATGAAAGTTGAACAATACATCATGCAACATACTCAAGAAACTTTTGAATTGTTATGGTACAATACATTTTAGTTTTAAATGTTCTCCATATATACTCTGCTTTTCTAGAAGCTTATTATTTAATTATATTGCAAGTGCTGGAGAAATTAAACCATTTTGAGTGAAGATGTGTTACATGTAAAGCTTATTATTTAATAATAAACGATTATTCTCTGTTTGAAGTGATTTAATTTGAATTTTATTTTGTTTATAGGGAATCTAAGGGTGCTCATTGTCTTTTGGAATGTTTATGTCGGAGGTGGATTTATGTTAGAGTTGTTTAGCACCTTGCTTTCATTTCCTTTGGTGTCCTTTTCTTTTTTGACCTCCTTATTCCTATCTTTTTTTGTATGATAAAAAATGGTTCATGATCTGGATCAGATGTTACTCGAAGTTCAGAATTGTTTTTCTTGATCAGAACTGGTACGTTGGAGAACTGGTACTGCATGCCCTGAATTTTAGAATGTTTTATTTATTTTTGTTTATTTATTCCAACAATTTTTGTATGATTAAAACTGGTACATTATCTTAATCAGATATTACCTGTGTTCCTTGATCAAGTCGAATTTTTAGTACAATATAATCTGTAAACTATATATTATTGTTTTTTTTCATATTTCTTTTCTTCTCAGGAGAAAGGATTCGAATTTATATAAAATAAAATGGCGTTTCTTTCACTGGAGATGAATTAATTAAATATGATTATTTTTACTTAGTCCTCAAGTGTACAAATATAAGAAATGGAGATTTTAAGAAAATGTATTGATGTAAATTTTTCTTTTTATAATTTAAGTTCCAACACATCTATCCCCTTCTTGTATGACATATATTCAGAGAACAAAAATTAAAAACTCCGTGCTATGTACCGAAATTTTTATTAATAAGAATTTAAATTAAAACTATCAACAATGAGGAATAGTCTTGTTGGATTTTGAAAAAACATTATGGTTTGTAAAGTCCAGGGCACTGTAGCTGGACGTTATGATCGATAATGTCCAGTTAATCTAATCGCTAATGATCTCTAATTAACAAAAAACACTATAGTTGGATATTATGGTCCATAACGTCCAGCTACAGTATTTTTTTTTTTTTTTGCTTGCTTCAGTTTGCGATTTTTTTAAAAAAAATCACTGTGGCCGGACATTATAGATCATAATGTCCAGCTACAGTATTTTTGTTAATTAGAGATCATTAGCAATCAGATTAACTGAACGTTATGGTTTATAACGTCCAACTACAGTGCCCTGGACGTTACAAATCATAACGTTTTTCCTATTTTTCAAAATCCAACAAAACTATTCCTCATTGTTGATATTTTTTTTATTTAAATTCCTATTAATAAAAATTACGGTGCTATGTACCAACCAGTTATAAAAAGAAACATGAACTTTAAAGAATTTTACCGCAGGACCTCAATATAAACTATGAAAATATCAAAGCATGTTGACGTACACACAAATCATAAACTTAAAAATACAACATAACATGGAAAGTAAGCCAATTTGTTATTTGATTTGAAATTTCACATTTCTCAATTAAAAAAAATAGAGCAAGAGAGGTTCTCTAAGTTTATCATTACAGAAAATAGACGAATGAGCCCAATAAACTATTGATATTAGTTTGATTAAAAAAAATGCTCATAGTCTGAAACCTTGATTTTTTTTTTAGAACTTGTATAACTCAAAAGTTATGTAGGCAAATATGAATCATATATATGTTTAGATCTCAACAAACATCCATAGTCCTTCCCTCATGCCTTTCAGTTCCTCCTGTTGACATGTCATCAGTTGCCATCCTGGTACCCATGCATGGTTGGCCCCATACTTGTATTTTACTTCCATCAGACAAATCTTTTATGGTACAGTATTTAGCTTCCCTAAATGTAATTGTCTCTCTAAAATAAGAACAACGTAATGCTCTGCATTCATTCATGTAACAGATCAAAGTAGCAAATTAATATTAAGAAGAAATCAGGAGGTACACAACATGGTCACTAGTTCATGACTACACAACACAATGCACAAATGATAAGTAGAAGCAGGGAATCAAAATTTTGTAATAATTGGATTAATTATGAACTTGAGGAAAGCTAGGTATATTATGGAGAGTAGGGAATCAACTCCTAACGTAGATCCCGCTTCGACAACAACATTCCAAGAGACAATGAGCATCACCGGATTCCTATAAACAAACAAAAACTCACTTCAAACAGAGAATAGGGTATTACTGTTGCCCCTTGCATCAGACTATGCTTTAAAAGAAATTAAATAATAAGCTTTAAAGATAATACATCTTAACTCAAAATGGTCTATTCTCTCCAGCTATTGTGATAAATTAAATAACAAGCTTTAAAGATAATATATGGAGAACATTCAAAAGTAAAATGTATTGTACCAAATTATTTCAAAAGTTCTATTGAGTACGTTTGCATGATGTATCTCATATTAATTAATCTTTAGCTTGTGTAAATGATGTTGATTCTCTGGTTGTTTAACATTCATATCATGAAAATTTATTTTTAATGTGATTAACACTAAATTTTAATTAAAATGTCGGCTCTTTTGTTGTGCACCAGCTATTCAGAGCAATACAATAAAATATGGTGTTATATACCAAACCAGTTATTAAACAAAAACATAAAAATTTAAATAAATAACAATAGGATGACGTACAAATGCTACAAATCAGAAATTTAAAAATGCAACGGAACAGAAAAATTACCTTCTCTCAGAAAAGTAGCTAATTGGATACTTGATGTTTGGGAAAAGGTTGGCAAATCACCAATAAGCCTGTGCCGAATGACCAATCTCTTCCAACAGGGACGGATAACGGACCATCAACTGCACATACTCAGCAGTTACCGACAACCGAACAAGGTTTTCTGGGTCACTAACAAAAGAGATGCACTTATCCTTAAGACCTTCTAGGTCCAGCTCCTCCGCCACCGCTAAGGTACTTACCGATGTATCCATTGAGATATCCCTCATTAAACTATCTTCACACAACATTTTCAACCCATCCAATGCATATTTGTCAGCAGCTACTAATAAATGCTGAGTCATTGTAACAAGTGGGATATTATCATCGGACATATCAGGGAGTGAGTCAGTGTATATGAAATGGAGCATGGCCTTGAAAACTGCTGGCTTTATATCTTTAATTGTTATCGTCTCGGTGTTGCTCTGGGCCAATGGCCCGAAGAGCCCTGCATTGAACACCGGCGAACGGGCAGCGAGTATCGATCTATGAGCAGCGAAGATTTCCCCCTCCACCTCAAATCTCACATCAGCAGTCTCCTTCCTATTCAACAACTGAACAAAATGTTCATCTATGCTAAACGGCATGATGCCGTTAACAAACCGCTTCGGCACTTCCTTGTAGAATTTGTCGAGGATTGTTATACTGCAGACCAGTGTGAAACAACCATCTCTTACAAAGTGCGCCTCCAGCTCCGACCGTTCCGTGAAATGTGGGATAACACAATGACACCAAGAGTCTGTGTCAAAGGGGATAATTTTAACTCTTTTGCATGCCTTAGAAGAAGGCTGGCCACCCTTATCCAACAGGCCGAACGTTGTAAAAATAGTCACTTCCTCAGATTTGGTACGCATTTCCATGCATAGCTCTATGTCCCCATCAGAGCGTGGAGGGAAGTAAATGATTTTGAATTCATGATCATTCACTTCAAAAATGGGAGACCAGATGTACTTGTACATTGTAGTTCTGGAGTACTGAACTTTAAACTGGTATGTTCCGGATGCTACCTCCATATTCATGAATGCTGCATATTTGTTGGAGTTGTCATTGTTTGGCAAATTCATCATTAAGTTGTCGGTTAGTTGGTTCTTGGATCATGTAAGAATATATATGGAGTTGTTTCAATTGTTGGTAACTCGAATTCCAAGTTTTTTATCACTTGGGCGATTGATCAAGCATGAGATTAGCCCAAATAAAAACCTGCACACAATAGATAATGGTGGTATGAAAACCTTCAGATAAAGGGAAAAATAATCCGAAAAAAGCCAAAGATTGAGTAGAAAAATATCAAATATGAATAATTTAGTACAAATTAGGGATGTGGTGTAGGGACAAAATACAAGAAGTTCAAAATTGGCAACGCATTGATATTAGGTGTTGAAATAAAGAGGAAATTAAAGAGCATCTCCATGTAAATCACTCCATACACATAGACCAGACAACATAAAAGAAGAATACGGGGTTCTTCTCATTTTGGCATTTCATCAAACAGAAGGTGGTGCCATATCTACGTAATCTTTTCACGAGAGCTTAATTGATCCCAGTCACTAAAAACACAATAGAAATAACTCACTACCATATGAAATAACTAGAAAACTAATTCAACAAATATCTAATGTCCAAAGCACTTACCTGCTCCCATTTTTGGTTCATGAAATCTACAAATTAGCTCTTGTAATTCGCCAATAGAAAACAAAACCTACCTTAGCAGCGCACCTCAGGAGAACAAAATTAATTAGAATGATGAGAGGGTCTCAACTTTAATATGAGAAATCCGACTTAAAATTAACTAGATTTAGAAGAGCATTTGATAATGTTATTTATAGTTTAATTATTATTTTGGCAGAATCTAAAAACAATGCTAAATGTTAGTTAACACATATCGCCAATAGAAGGGAACTACCTTTGACTAGAACTAAGGTTTTCTTCAGCTCACCAACCCTCTTTGAGCTTCACTAAAAAACTTATCATATTGATTTCAAACAACACATCCAAACTGTTGAAACCGTTTTACTTCACGAGTGATGCATTTACATGTCAAATTTATAATTTTTCAAACTAGTTTAGTATAAAGTCGAGCGGTCAAAAAATGTTGAAGAATGAACTCATTAAAATTAACTTATAAATCATCTTTATTTGACCGCTTAACTTCATACTAAATTAGTTCAAAAATTTTAAATTTTGACAGGTAAACGCATCACTCATATAGATCGGTTTCAACGGTTTGAATGCGTCATTTGAAATCAATCCGATAGATTTTTGAGTTAAGCTCACAAAGAGGCTTGGTGAGCTTAAGAACACCTTAGTTCTACTCAACTACTTTTATTATTGTATGATAGAATCTGAAAACAATGCTAAATGTTAGTTAGCACATGCTATACATAAAAAAAAGTTATTTTTACTATTTCATGTGGTAGCTAGGAGACAGAATAAGAAATTTATTTTAGAATTTTAAGAATAAAATAAATTCTTGTCTGCCCTCCACTGAACAAAATTAATCCCAAAAATAGTATTCCTACTTCCATTTTTGAAACATAAGATTAGAAAACATTTTAATTTGATTATAGTCACAGCCCGGATTTTGAACCTCTATAGCGTTAGTATAACAAGTAACACAGATTAATCTTTGCACCTTTCCTTCGCTCGTTTATCTAAATTGTAAAAAAAGATGATGATAATAATAATATAATGGAGACATATATAAAGTTCAGTTATTAGTTATTTAACGACACAATTCTCTGCAATTGACTTAATTAAACAACTATTCGAACATACCGAATTAATCGACACAAATGCATATCAAATTATGCTTGCATATTTAACTAGCGATAGCTCCTGTGTTTAGATTATCCGTAAACAAGTCACACAGATTAGTTCACACAGTTGAAACCCAGCTATAGGCGAATCCCATATTTCCACAATACACAATCCCATCACATCACAAGTCAAATCCATTCTCAGAACTGCTATCTAATTAAATGTGTCATCATAATCCAATACTCAATATCAAAACTCAAATTCAACCATACAAATTGAAAACACGTATTATAGAGAAGTTCGGTTACCTGATATGGAGATATTCGGAATTTCAAATCAGATTGCAATGGTAGTTTAAATTATTGCAATGTAGTCGGAATTCGAATCTGATATACAATTGAATGATAATCGATATCACAATTTTTATCAAAATATTTCTCTTTTATATTTGTTTCCCAACTTTATTTCTCTCTCTGTTTTCTGCTTGGTTTTTCATTCTCCAAGAGATAATGAAAGACATACAGAGAGAAACAGAGATTAAAAGGGGTTAGGGTTATGCCGGCCATGTGCCACGCTGCTTTTTTTTCTTTTCAAAGTTTTAAAATGGAAATATATATGGGTAAATTCATGATATAGAGGATAAAACAAAAATAAAAATAAAGTTGGCCAAATATATAATTTAGAATATCAAACAAAAATAAAATTTCCAATATTTCATTCCTTTTATTATTAACAATTATATTTGTTCAGAATATATATTTCCAAAACAAGAGGATATAGGAGAGGAATGGATGAAGAATAAACAGCAAAGAGAAAAATTGAAGTGGGAAACAAATCAGATAGACATCAAAGGAAATTTGTTCCAGTGCCTTCTTTACTTAACATAGCCATTTTTGTTATGCATTTTGTTCAATATAAACTTACATATTATCATTTATCAATTTTTATAAGTTTAAACCCTTTATAAACTTCCATATTGAACATTGTAATATGCAAATCAGTATTTGAGTACGGTCATTATCAACATTAAACAAATTTTTTTTAAGAGGCACTATAGTTTTTATTATTACAAATAAAATCTTTTACCAAATGACCTACAATTTTCTTTATTACGAAAAAACCTTGTAAAAGCATCTTCATTCTTATATTAAGCACATAGATGTCCTGATCCGCCAATGGCTTTGATTAAAAGATGAAATTTCGGATTGAATATCAGCTTTCCGATCAAATATTCTGATTCTATGCATCTTTTTTATGTTTTTTTACGTGCTGGAGTCTAAATTTATTTAGACACGTACTCGCTACATAGAAATTGTATCATCTTTCTATTGGTTTTGTTTCTTTCCATTTTTTAAATGCCATTTAAGAATTTTTTATTTGATTGATAATTGATTGGTCATGTCTTCATTTCTTTCCATTTTTTTATATCATTTAAGGAATATTATTTGTCATTTAATATGTTATTTTGTATGAGATTTTTTTTTATGAAAATATGTCAAAAGATAAAATAACATATATGTCATTTAATATGTTTTTTAGACTAATTTTTTTTACAAAATATGTCATTTTGTATGAGATTTTTTTTTGTTCTCTTATTTATAATATACATGTGTCCAGCAATGCACGGGCACAATACTAGTCAATAATAATATCTCAATTTTCAAGATGTTACAATTGTTTATATCATTTGTGTTCCTAATTCTCCTATAATTATATTTTCTTATTTAATTTTCATTTGGGACATTAATATGGAGAAATAGCAAATACCCAGTTTACGATGACCATATTATCCTTTGACAATTTCTTTCATTTGTGTTCCGAATTCTCCCAAAATTATATTGCTTGTACAATTTTCATCTGAGACATTGATATAGAGAATTAGTAAATAGTAAGAAATGTTGTATGCATTGCAAACTTGGTATACTGACAATTGTATAATGAGGAGGGTTCAAATGCCTCCATTTTTTGTGCCTCCATCATGCCTCTATTTTTAAAAACTTTAATAACTCAAAATTTAAAACTTAAAAGTCAAAATAAATCCGTTGGATATGATCTACATCATTTTATTTATGTGCTCATAAAAAATTATCATATTTTGATTTTGTTTTTATGTGAATAAATAAGTTGAAAAATCAACGTCTAGAAATTATCCACATTAGTACGTTTTTTACGAGCTCTTGATGACAACCAAAATAAAATTGAAATGTGATAATTTTTTACATGTGCATAGATAAAATGATGTAGATCATATCCAACGGTTTTATTTTGACTTTTTAATTTTAAATTTTGAGTTATTAAAGTTTTTAAAAATGGAGGCATGGTGGAGGCATGAAAAATGGAGGCATTTCAACCCTCCTTGTATAATTAGCATATATAATTTTGGCTAGAACTGGGTATACTGACAATAATTAGTAAATAGACAGTGATACTTTAGCCTTTCATGTGACCATACTAGAACCTCAAGTGAGTAGCCCATTTAACTAATCCATTTATCATGTTATAAAGTAAATACTACCTTGCTGCCATCTTTCCTCCGTTACTCAAATAATTGCAATTGAAAAATTTAGATTTCATTTGACCACTAGCCAATTACATGACAATTACTTTATACTGAAATAGAAAATTATGCATTATTATATTGACAATGCTACATTTATGAATTCAAGTGTATTTTATTATGTGGAGGATATTTTACAGGTCATATGATATATTAAGCATTATGTGTTACTCATTCGTTATGTTTTTTACTGCTTGACTTTATACTAAATTATTTATAAAATATATAAATTTGATATGTAAATACATCACTTGTGAAGTAGATCAAATTTAATAATTTGATTTCGTCATTTGAAATCAATCTAATAAATTTTAGAGAAATTTAGATATATACCCATCATAACTTGTTCAATTAGATATTTTCCCATCTAAACTCCCTTAAATATTAATATCCCATTACTTACTTTAATTACTTAAAAATTAAGACTAATATCAATAAACAATTAAAAGGACAAGATAGCCCTTCAAACAATGTACTGTCTCTCTCTATCTCTCCCTCTCCCTCCCTCGTTTCTTCTTATGAAAAATGATTCTCTTCTCCAAGAAAACAATGAGCCAATGGCAAGAAAAATATTCTGATTTGAGAAGTTTACTCAATGACTGGAAGAACCGTAAAACATTACCTATCGAGGAGAGAAATAAAGAATTACATAGTTTCCTTGAGACTACCGGGGCAATGCATCTGTTGACCCAAAACACACATGTATGTAGAAAAATGAGATGTTTGATGGAAGAGGAACTGTATCAAATTAAAAAGATGCTTTAATTCAAAAAAATGTTCTTATTACAACTTCAGAACTGTATCAAATTTCATAACTTCACAAATGCAAAGCACATGATTTCAGTATAGCATATTTCATATTACAATGAACAAATGGGTTCCTCATATCCTTGTCCGCGTGTATTTCTTAAAACAAATAGCTTATTGTTCATTAAAAAAAAAACAACAAATCTAAAATTGTTTTCGTTCAATTAAAAGATAATTCCCGCTCCTCATACATTCTTTGTAATTCAATTCAAACTATTGATCCGAAGTCAATAGTACATAATCAACTGGATAGCCTCTTAAAAGTGGCTAGTCATTGGGTTTTGAAAGCCGCTAAAGCTGATACTGGATCTGAAACAGACTAATTGTCGCACTATACTTTGATGTGGTCATTGGCTCAATGTTTCCATGGAGAAGAAAATCCTTTTCACATGAAGAAACGAGGGAGGAAGAAAGAGGGGGACAGTACATTGTTTGAAGGGCAAACTTGTCATTTTAATTGTTTATTAATTTTAGTCCTTATTTTTTAGTAATTGAAGCAAGAAATGGGGATATTAATAATTTAAGGGAGTATAGATGGGTAAATAACTAATTTTAAAGTTTTGATGGGGAAATATCTAATTGAACAAGTTATGATGGGTATATATCTAAATTTCTCTAAATTTTAAAGTTAAACTTACAAAAAACTCGATAAACTTAAGAACACTCTAATTCTACTCTTATTTCTAATAAGAAAACATAAATAATCCAGTTTATATTTTTTTTTCTCTTCCTCTTGACTTTCCCCTGGAAATTTAATGTTGTACTTGTACAGCTTCCAATAGACTACCCAAAGTTTGTACTTTATTTTCTTCTCGCTACATTATTATTTTGAGGGAATTTCTAGTGTGCCCATGTAAACTTTCAAAATAGCTAATTTTCCATAAAAACAACATAATATTTAATATCTCCCATCAAAACTTAATATTGTTTTATCACTCTTTTCATTTATTTAACCATTTATGTAATTATTTTAAAATTTTAAATGACAAGTATACCCTTCTCTTCTTCTCTACTTCTCTCCTCCAACACAAATTAAATTGATTCCATGGGTTGCAAACTTGGAATGGAGACGCTTTCCATTGAGGTCATCCTCTGTTAGATTCAGTACCCGACGTCTAATATTGTTGGATTCCAAAATATTTTAAATATTATAATATAAATTAATAACTAAGGATATTCTGATCAAGAATTCTGATTTTGGTAGGGATAGATGAAACAATATCAAATTTTGGTAGGGATGTTGGATATTATATTGTTTTCATGGGAAAATTGTCTATTTGGAAGTTTACATGCACACACAAGAAATTCTCCCTAATATGTAATATTTCATAGGCATTTTTTAATTTATTTTCTAACAGCATCATACTTATTTCATTGATAATCTTAAGGACAAATCTATTAAATCACCCGACTGATTAAATAGCAATAAGTTATTTTTTGCTCAATCCAAGTTAAAAGTTAGGGCCCCGCTATTTCTTAAATTTGTTTGCCGATGACATTTTATGTGACTAATGTTTAAAAAACCGAATCATTAGTTTATTTAACTTTATTTCCTTTTCAACTAAAGCAAACTAAAGGTGATTTACCACCGCACCAAATAAACATAAAAAATAATTATTTCCACGAAAATGAATTTAGCGTTAAAAGTGTTTAATTAAGACAGCTTAGACTTGACCATTATGTAAGTATATATAGGCCAAGGTATATATTATAAAAATAAATACTGCATTCAATCGTCTTCTGTTTTTTATACTAATGATAACAAATAATAGATAATTAGGCGAGGAGATAATTTTGATCAATTTAGTTTAGTGATGGAGAAGGCTCGCAAGCAGCTACTCATATAAAATATGTCAATTTCTTTCTCATCAAATAATTTGTAAGACAAAAATCATATGGGGCAAAAGAATATTACTTTCAAAAACCTTTTATGTATTTATTTGTTTAATTTGGGGACCAGCGCATGACCCCACATTAAATACTAATAAATAGCAAAGTTACGATTGCAGAACAAAGATATAATATTATAGTGTAAGAAATAAGACTGGCAAATTATTTTGACATTGGACCATGTGAATCATATTTTTTTTTTCAGACTGGCAAACTATTTTTTCCTCGTGGGTCCGTTCAATTAATTTTGCACTTTGTTATTTTTTAAGTGCTTAATTTTGCAATTTTCACTCCATACATATATAGATAGACTATAGAATCAAAACAACGCTGCATGAAACAAAAACTGCTCGGTTAAAATCTTTACCAACACAAGCCCAGTGCCTTCAACAACGACATGCCTTGATTCAACTCAAGCAAGGTTTCTACACCTGTGAACTCCATTCATGGGATTTCATATGACATGGCGTTGCATGCGATGAGAAAACCGGTATGGTGACTGCAGTCAACCTTTTTTTCAGGTACATCTCAGGTAAACTCAACCTGGCTTTGTTCGGTCTCAGCTATCATTGGTATTTATATCACCAAAAGAAATGCCCAAAGTCTGAAATCTTGATTCCTTATCTTACCATTATGGTATATCATGTGAGCAAAATGTACATTATATATCCTTGGATCTCGATAATCATGAATTGTTTCAAAACAAACACACACAAACACAACAAGAGAAAAACAATATGTTCCGAGAGGATATTTGGGTGTATGTGTGAGTGGGGGCAGGTGGTGGATTATTGAAGAGAAGCAAGCTTCTTCAATATGAAAAAAGTAACACAGGAAAATAATTTCAACATAAAATAAAACTAAATAATAGAATATAATTCCATTGACACACAGTGCCAACATACAATATATATATTTAAACCTTAACATCAATTTATAGTTTATGAGTTAGAATCCTCAAAATTTGACTTGATGGAGGAATACAGTTCTGAACTTTATTAAGGATCATACAAAAAAGGTAGGAATAAGGTGGTCTAACTAGAAGAGCACATCAAAGAAATGAAAGCAAAACGCTAAACAACTCTAATGTGGATACAGTTTTGACAGCAACATTCCCATAATGAGTATCCCTCGATTCCCTATAAACAAAATAAAATCCAAGTTATATCACTTCAAACATAGAATAGGGGATTACTGTCGCCCTTTGTGTAGACTAAGCTTTACTAATACAATATTACCTTTTAAGATAACACATCTTACTCAAAATGGTTTAATCTCTCCAACTGTTGTAATAAATCAAATAATAAGCTTCTGGAAAAGCAGAGTACATATGGAGAACATTCAAAACTAAAATGTAATGCGTGACAACTACAATTTCAAAAGTTTTATGAGTAGGTATTGTATGATGTATCTCAAATAAATTAATGCTTTCCTTGTGAAAAAGATATGATTCATTGGTTGTTCAACTATCATAACATGAAAAATCATTTTCAATGTGATTAACACTAAATTTTAATTAGAATGCTCTTCTGTTTTCTTGTACACCAGCTATTCACAAAATATAAGTAAATATTTTGTAATGTACAACAAACCAGTTATTTGACAAACAAAAACATAAATTTTATATAAATAACAGCCGGATGACATATGAACACTACAAATCAGAAATTTAAAGATGTAATTGAACAACAAAATTACCTTCTCTCTCAAAAGTGGCTATATGGGTACTGTGGAAAAACGTTTGCGAGTCACAAATTCTCTAACCAGATGACTTGTCCTCTGCAACAGGGAGGGATAATGGCTCATCAACTGCACATAATCATCAGTTACCAACAACAGGACAAGGTTTTTTGGGTCACTAACAAAAAGAGGCACTTATTCTTCAGATCTTCTAGGCCCAGCTCCTCAGCCACTGTTAAAGTACTTACAGCTGTATCCAAAGAGATATCCCTTATTAAACTAACTTCACACAACATCTTCAACCCATCCAAAGCATATCTGTCAGCAGCTACTAATAAATGCTGAGTCATTGTAACCAGTGGAACATTGTCATCGGACATATCAGGGAGCGAGTCAGTGTAGATAAAATGAAGCATGGCCTTGAAAACTGCTGGCTTTATATCTTTAATAGTTATGGTCTCGGTTTTGCTCTCGACCATTGGCCCAAAGAGTTCTGCATTGAATACCAGCGAACGGGCAGCAAGTATCGATCTATGAGCAGTGAAGATTTCCCCCTCCACCACAAATCTCACATCAGCAGTCTCCTTACTATCTAACAGCTGAGCAAAATGTTCATCTATGCTAAACGGCATGATGCCGTTAACAAACCGCTTCGGAACTTCCTTGTAGGACTCACTAAGGATAGTCACACTGCAGACAAGTGTGAAACAACCATCTCTTACAAAGTGCGACTCCAGCTCGGACTGATTTATGAAATGAAGGACACCACTACTATCCCAAGCGTCTGGATAAAAATTGTACATTTTATAAATTGTGCATGCCTTAGAAGAAGGCCGGCCACACTTATCCAACAGACCGAACGTCAAAGAAGCAGTTACTTTCTCAGATTTGGGACACATTTTCAAAGTTAGCCCTATGGCCTCTTCACAGTATGTAGGGAAGTAAAGGATTTTGCACTGATGACCATTTACCATGAAGATTGGAGAGCTGATGTACTTGTAGGTTGTAGTTCTGGAGTACTGAACTTTAAACTGGTATGTTCCCGATGCTACATCCATGTTCATGAATGCTCCATCTTTTTCAACTTTGTCATTGGTTGGCAAGTTCATTATTAAATAGGTGGTTAGTTATAGGCGGCCCTTGGATTATATAAGAATGTGGAGTTGTTTCGATGGTTGGTAAGGTGAATTCCAAGGTTGTTTTCACTAGGGCATTAAATCAAGCATGAGAGTAGCCCAAAAAGAAACCCTTCAAAGATGAATAAATAGTCACAATAAAAGACGTGGTTTGGTGACAATATAAAAAAAAGTTCAATATTGGCAACACATTGATGAGTTGTACACATTGACCACACAGCATAAAGAAGAATACGGGGTTGTTCTCAGTTTTGCCATTTCATCAAACAGAAAGGTGCAATATCTAAGTACATATAAGAATAAACAAAAGGAGAACCTAGACGGACTAAAATTATTAAATAGGGACATATGCTTTTGGGGATTTCACTCTGATTTATCCTTTCACGAGAGATTAATTGATCCCAATCCCTAAAAATACAGTAGAAATCACTAGAAAATTAATTCTAAAATCTAATAATATCCAGAGCACTTATCTGCCACCATTTTTTTCACGAAATCTACAAATTTAGCGCTTGCCATTCCCAACAGGAAACAAAACCTACCTTTGCGCCCAGCTTTCTCCTATGATCTCCACTTTTTTTTTTCTCCGCACTCACAGAACAAGTCCTTACCTCTCGATTTCTTATTGCTCGACTTCAGAATTAAAATGAGGGTTTTAGCAAATATGCTTTGCGCTGATTCGTGCATAAAGCCTTTTTCTCTTGCAATAAACTATTAAGTAGAAAAAGGCCTTTGTCTAGGCCCATCAATACAGGCCTTTGAGGTTTGAGCCCGGAAAACCTTCTATTTTTATAGTACACACATAATAAAAATAACTTTTTTATGTATATTATATTATTATGTGCTAACTAACCATTTGAATCCGCATCCCCGAGGTTACTGAGGATGCAATTAAGAAAATTCAGGTTGTTCGTTAACTCTGGTACCAATTTCAAAACGGATCTCTTATATCTATGTTAGGCACCGATCGAATTTTCATTGACCCGGCTGAGAATAAATTTAGACTGTTCAACCTTAATTGTACCCTCAGGTACACGAGGGATCGATACGGATCCCTAACATTCAGACCCCTTCTTTTTCATTATTTTAACAAAGCCAACTATATATTTTTC
This sequence comes from Carex parvula, assembly GCA_025461045.1. Taxonomy (NCBI): domain Eukaryota; kingdom Viridiplantae; phylum Streptophyta; class Magnoliopsida; order Poales; family Cyperaceae; genus Carex; species Carex parvula. Next base: position 615,482 of record JAJGRW010000727.1, read on the forward strand.
TATTATTCAACCTCCTGTATTACTAAAAATAATAATTAGCTACCTATAAATAACAGGCATCAAAGATCAAACTACTCCTCTAAATCTAGCTAGTTAATTTATTCAAAAAAGATCTAGCTAGTTAATTTTAACTCGGCTCTCTTATATTAAAATGGATTCTCTTTCACCATTCTACTTAATTTTTTCCTTCTTTCAGTTTTGCTTTCTAGTTCCAGATTTTATGCACGAATTAGAGCAAACCTTATTTGCTAGTGGAGTTCATAGGAGAAAGGTGCGTTTCTAAGGTAGGTTTTTTTTTTTCCAATGCTTAATTTGTAGATCTCATGAACAAAAAATAGGGGCATGAATGCAGGTAAGTGCTTTGGACATTAGATAATTGTTGAATTAATTTTGTAGTTATTTCACATGGAAGTGAGTGATTCCTATTGTGTTTTTAGTGATTGGGATCAATTAAGCTCTCGTGAAAGGATTATATATGTAGATGTAGCACCACCTTCTCTTTGATGAAATGCCAAATTGAGAAGAACCCCATATTCTTCTTTATGTTGTATGGTCAATGTGTACAAAGTTGTTTACCCCATATTCTCGTTTTTCCTCAAACAAAATAAAAAATAAATGAAGATGTTCTTTAGTTCCACAGATAGAGGAGCATTTTGGGGACACGGTGGCGACCTTCTTGGCGACTCCCTTGGCGACTCCTCTCACGACTCCTCAGGCGACCCCCCCTGCGACCTTACCGACACGTCTCGCAACCAGGCAGGTCACCCTACAGACCATAGCACGCCGCCGCTTGCAAACAGGATACTCTTACGCCCAGGCACTAACGGGTAGACTCCACCATCCAGTTGTGAACAACACAGTGTTCCCACCCAACACAAACCATAACTCTGAGAACGTAGCCAACTCCCAACCACCAGCATTTACTAACCTAAACCCACCCACGCAACAAAAGGAAGACAGGCCCCTAGATGGAATTAATGATGGCTGGACTAGAGTCCCCAAACGTAAAGCTCGCAAACCACAGCAAGAAAGTCGAACCTTGCCAAAGCTTAGTAAGGAGTTGGAGTCACTCAGAGCTCAAGGGAGATGCTACAGATGTCTTGAACGGGGGCATACAAGAGTGCAATGCCGGAATGGTATAAAGTGCATTAAGTGTCGAGGAATAGGCCATATGGCAAGGAGATGCCCAGCCAAAGTTCAAACGCCTATAAAAGAACAACTTCCTACTAAGCAACAGAGCCACCACAACCCTAAAGAAAAACCAGCACACACCACTAACAACACTCACGCTAGTATGGACTTGGAGAACTGGGAAACCGTCCCCATGCTCAGCCCGGATCTTATCCCGGCCAGAGCACCTGAGCTACGCATTTTCTTCCCGCCAAACGACGACATGCGCCCTCCCAACGCCCCTCTGCACCGCTCGGCCGTGGTGTTGCTCGGCCCGAGGGCTGAACTGGTCAACCAGCTTACCCACCGCATAGCAAACACCTTAGCAATCGCCTTTGACTGCTGTCCGGCAGATTTCAGAGTCTCTATGGTTACACCTGAAGTCGGGGACTACTTGGTTGTATTCCCATCTAACTTACTCAGAAATTTGGCAGTACATATGGGGGTCTTCACGGTGGCCCGAGGAGTGCAGATTCAGTTGAAAGCATGGTCCCCAAACCTTAACATGATCCGCGACCCGACTACCCACAAGGTCAGACTTAAGCTCAGAAATGTCCCCCTGCAGTACTGGAATCTGTCGGACATTAGTCGCCTCGTGTCGGGCTTTGGCTACGTTGATTGCATGACACCAGTCATATTTAATGACAACTTCGTCACTCTCCGCGTTCTGGTCTCATGTTTTGACCCGGCCAACGTCCCGCCTTCGGTAGAATTGCATAAGAACCCATATGCCACCGTGGTTTTCATCGACATTGAGGGTTGGCTTCCCAACTCACCTCCACCACGGCACCCGGGGTCGGACGATGACGGAGGCAGAGAAACCTCACACGTGGGTCCTCTGCGCCGCCGACACCACAACCACCTAACGCCCGGACACGCACCGGTACCCTACAACAGGCACCACGGCAGGGAATCAGCCACACGCCAAAACACTGGAGGGTCCAGTAATGGGTTCCTGGCCGACACTGGAGACCAAAACTATGTAATACTGCCACGTCCTGACACCCAAACGGAGAGCCCAGTGCCTGCTGATGCACAAAACAGAATGCTGCAAAAGAAAACACCAACGGTCAAATGGGTCACTTTTGAGCAGATATCGGACAGTGTGCACCTGCATGCCATGTGTGACAACGGGGAAGTCTTGCACGCTACCATACCAGTAAGTCTCCTCACTGCGACAGAAATATCACCGTTTTGGAAACTGTCCACCTGCGACAAACAAAAAGAAGGGCTGGGCATTGCTCTACCTGTTGAGACGTTTCAAGTACAAGACAAAAACAGCACCACACAAGCAGCCAGATCCTCTCCAATAGGGGCGACATCTACCAGGGTCCGAATAGAAGAAATTACCTACCACGTGTTAGAGGCCCACACAGAGAGCAACATTAACCAGGTAATTTCGGACCTGAGCTATGTTGATGAAAACAAGGCTTTACAAGACATCCAGGCCGAAACTTTCACCCAAGAAAAGAACGGCCCATTATCCCAGAATTTTGACACGGCCCAAGTTGAAACCCAGTTGAATGCCTTAATAATTGATGCGGCTCCGACCGACAACACTACAACACTTCCACCACAGAACCAAATCCACACCACGGCGACATAGGATGCTCCGCCGGGGTTTGAGGGGCCACCGAAGTACCGCCGTACGGCGAGGCGCAGCCCGAGGTTACTCAAGAAAAATTTCGGCCGATACATGTCCGCTGTGGACAGAGCACGTGCGACGAGAGGCTTTATTAATGTCTGCGACATTATGCAGAAGGTGAAAACTAGGGCAAAACCGGCAGCTAGGCTGGCAAAGGAATATTCCAACTCGTACGCTCCACTCACCGCAGGCCACGCTGAGGCCATCGTTTACACGGCTGGGGTTGAATTGACATCGGCAATACGAACTAGGATTGGGGAGATAGTGGCTGGGTCCGAGGTTGCCATACCCGTGCAAGGACCAAACTGAACAGCAATTGAGAGATGAACTGCCAATAGCTGGATACAATTTTTTTATGTTTAAGCTAATTTCTTATGTCAGTAGGCTTATTAGAAGCAAAGTTTGGATTTTTTCTATCAGATTAGCATCATGGGATAGCATAGGTACTTTAATTACAAGGAGTGTTTCAATTGGGGGAGTGGCCAGGAGTAGTCAGGTTAGAAGGAGGGGGGAGCATATATTTCTTAGATTTCAATTTCTTAGTGCATCAGTGTATCCGGCAGTATCATCAATGAAGTGGAAGTTTATTTTGTTTTTATGATGAGTCACACAATCAAGATTAAATTGTTATCGTGGAATGTTCGTGGATTAAACATGAGACCTAAGCGATTGGCCGTTCGCAAAACAATACTGACGGAGAAGCCCGACATAGTCACACTGCAAGAAACAAAGTTGGCAAATATAGATACAGTGATGTTTAGAGAGGTGTGTGGAAGAAGACTTGACAACTTTGAGCTGCTGCCGGCCCAAGGTACTAGGGGGGGTGCTCATTGCTTGGAATCAGAGAAATTACACCAAGGTGCAATCTCAAGTTAATCGCTTCTCAATTACAATGGTGTTCAGACATAACTGTCAAGGAACGGTTTTCACCTTCACGGCGGTTTACGGCCCGACAGCACAAAGGGACCGAACTGTCTTCTTCAACGAACTTAGAAGCTCCAAACCGGCCACTGCCATGCCCTGGATAATAGGAGGGGACTTTAATGTCACGGCCGCGCTGGCCGAGCGCAATAACAATGCAAACACTTGGAGGTCAACGCTGTCGTTCGCTCAGCTCATCTCTGAGATGGAATTAATAAATCTCCCGCTATCGGGGCGGAATTACACATGGACAAATGACAGGCCGCAGCCTCACATGGCCCAATTGGACAGGTTTATCATCAATGCAGATTGGCACATTGCTTTTCCAAACTCAGTGCAAACGGCGGCAGCAAATACGAGCTCCGACCACTGTCCGGTAATCATTACGGCAGTCACCGCTTTCAAACGCACGAGACTGTTCAGATTTGAGAATAAGTGGCTACAATTTCCGGGTTTTGAAGAAATGGTGCGCATCACCTGGGACTCGGTCCCAGTTGCATCCACGCCGAACCAGTTACAAGCAAAACTCAATCTCCTTCAGAATCGAATTAAGGAATGGGCAAAGGATCGGACAGAAAAACTGCAACTTCAAACAAACACCTGCAGGGACTATTTAGCTTGGGTTGACAAGGTTAAAGAAATAAGAACGACAACAGAGCTTGAGAAGTACATTACAGCCATGATCAAACAAAGGTACACGGAGTTGGCCACTTTGGAGGAAGTGAAATGGCGACAGAGGGCAAGGGTCAGGTGGGAGTTGCAAGGCGACCGGGGAACGCGGTTCTTTCATGCGGTCGCGTCAAATGCTAAAAGGAGAAACACCATCTTGCAGGTTCAAACGACCAACCACACCTCCTTCGATCAAGCAACAAAAGCAAAGGTATTCTATGACTATTTCAGAGAATTAATGGGTACTGAGGCAAAACCAACACCAAATATCCACTGGGATAACTTATACCCGAATAGAGTGTGTTTACATGACCTGGCAAACCCGGTAACACAGATGGAAATTAAAGAGGCTATTGCCCAGTGGCCAAATAACAAAAGCCCCGGACCGGATGGATTTTCCGGGGAATTCTACAAACACTTCATGGATACCGTCTCCATCGACATTCATGCGGTATTCCGGCAAGCAATGGACCATGGCACAACACTATCACCTTTAAACTCTTCCCACATAGTGTTGATACCTAAAAAAGACAACGCACAACAGCCGGGGGACTTCAGACCCATCAGCCTTCTTCACGGGATCCAGAAAATTTTCTCAAAAATTTTGGCAAACCGCCTACAACCGCACATGAGGCGCATCATTGGTGATGTCCAGACAGGTTTCCAAAAGAACCGTCAGATTACAGAAAGTGTCATATATGCGCAACATCTGTTGCATCTCGCCAGGAAGGACCGAACCCCCATCACCATGCTCAAATTAGACATTCGGAAGGCCTTCGATACGGTCAGTTGGGACTTCATGCAACTGGCAATGACTCACCTTGGCTTTCCGACTCCATGGATAATTTGGATACGCACACTGGTACTTCAAGGTGCATCACAGGTACTTATAAATGGCCTCTTGGGGAAGCAAATAAAGCTTAAGCGGGGCGTGAGGCAAGGTGATCCGCTCTCCCCCTCACTATTCATAATTGCGATTGACTTTCTGGCACGGTATTTGCAAAAACTAACGGACTCAGGAGCGATAAGGCTACCTTACAGACACATGAAACCTTGCATGCTCTACGCGGATGACGCACTACTTTTCTTCAAACCAGACAGCAACCAAGCAAGGGCAATTAAAATTGTATTACTGGTATTTCAGGAAGTTTCAGGACTTGCGATCAATCTACAAAAGTCTGAAATAATAGTGCTCAATGTGCAGCACCAGCAACAGCAACAGTTGGTGCAAATTCTAGGTTGCAAGGTGGCAAACCTTCCATTCACCTATCTTGGCATCCCGCTATCAGATACGCGCCTGCCCAAAACGGCATACCTACCGCTCATCCAGAAGCTGACCTCACGATTAGCGGGCTGGACAGCAAGGTTCCTTTCAATCGCAGGAAGGCTGGTGCTACTCAATTCAATTCTATCTGCCATGCCGGTGTACTTAATGTCAGTTATAAAATTGCCGCAGTGGGTGATAAAGAAAATTGATGGGATCAGGCGAAGATTCTTATGGCATGGCGTGGCAGAGCAACACAAAGGCTACAATCTAGTTAATTGGGAAGAAGTGTGTGAGCCTAAAGTAATTGGAGGCTTGGGTGTACTGGATTTGACAATGTTTAATTGTGCCCTCCTCATGAGAAGGATCTGGGACTGGCACGCCAATGGTGATAGGCTATGGAAGCCTTTCCTGTTGGAGACAACCACTACATGTGAAGGATTACCATTCACTCACGTGTTCTTCACAATACCTCAAAAAGTGCGACAATTCTTTCATGTCTCCACTAATTGGGCACCTGGAAATGGTGAGACGATTCAACTCTGGGACCATGACTGGGGGGAGGGGCAGCTGCGTTATTACTTGCCAAACCTATACTCTTTCACGGAGCACCCAGAAATATCACTGCAAATGGCCACCAACCAACAGCCACTCGATCAACTGTTCAAACCAAATCTTACGCTTGAGGCACAACAGGAGTTAGCCGAGTTGAGAGGCTGCCTAGGGCGACTACATTTAAGGCAAGGGATCAGAGACGAAATAACATGGAAATGGACAGCCAGTGCCAGCTTTACTGTCAAATCGGCATACACTCTTCTTAAAACTGGATCACGGATCACAACAGCAAATTCCAAGCTTTGGGAAGTTCGGGCACCGCCAAGAATCAGGATTTTTGCATGGTTGGCAAACAGAAATAGCATCCTGACACACGACAATTTACAAAAAAGAGGCTGGGCTATAGTCAGTAGGTGCCTCCTGTGCAAGGAGCAGACCGAAACAACACAGCACCTGTTTGAGGATTGCATATACACACTAAGGTTATACAACAAGTTGGTCAGATCTAGGCCGGCATACAAATGGCCAACCAAACCATCAATTGCGATTCACAACAGAGAAAAGGTAGGCAACTTGCACCGAATACAACAATCGGCAATGATGATCATGCAATTCGTGATTTGGAGAGAACGATGCAATCGTTCATTCACTGACAACCATAAACAAGTGGATGACTTGATGGGGGAAGTGACATGCCAACTACACCATTATGAGAAAGTGAGACGACAAGCCAACAACGAGACGGAGCCGGACTAACTCTGCCGACAACAGGGCTTCACCGGGCATTGACAAAAAGATGCAATGCTAGTAGCTGGTACCGCCGCTGGTACCAGCTGAGGGATACTGGCATGGTAGAAGAAAGGGGCCTGTTGCTCCTCAACTTTCAACTTTTATGTTACTTATTGTTACTTTCATGCTTTTCTTTCCAATTTTATTAATCCCATTTCGGGGTACTGCTATTTCCTATTTCCTTTTCTGTACCGGGTCGGGCTCAACTGTTTTGAGCAAGATCCTCTTACTTTGCTTTAATGGTGGTTACCATTCTTATGTAACGGATCCAATTATTAATATAAATGGGGGCTAGACCCCCATTTTTCTTCAAAAGAAGATGTTCTTTAGTTCCTCTTTATCAGAACAATTCAGATCAATTCGTTGTCAATTTTGAACTTTTTGTATTTAATGTCCATAAGCCACGTACGTCCCTCATTTTGACTAAATTATTCATCTTTGATATTTTTCCCATCAATCTTTGGCTTTTTTGGGATTATTTTTCTCTTTATCTGAAGGTTTTTATACCACCATTATCTATTGTGCAGGTTCCTATTTGTGCTAATCTCATCCTTGATCAAATGCCCAAGTGAAAATAACCTTGGAATTCGCCTTACTAACCATGCACTGAAACAACTCCACATTCTAATTACATAATCCTAGAACCACCAATAACTAACCGACTACTTAATAATGAATATGCTAAACTCCAACAGAGAAGCAGCATTCATGAACATGGAGGTAGCATCAGGGACATATACCAGTTTAATGTTCAGTATGCTAAAACTGAAAACATCCCAGATGGTAAACGTATCACCTCCCTGATCTTCAAAATGAATAATCATAAGTGCAAAATCCTATACTTTCCTCCAGGCTCTAAAGAGGTCATAGGGCTAACGTTGGCAATGAATTGCGGATCTGAGAGAGTGAGTGTTTCTTTCACGTTAGGCTTGTTGGATAAGTATGGCCGGCCTTCTACAAAGGCATGCAAAACTGTTGGCATGCACGAAATTTATTCATTGTTTCGGGATCATTGTGGTTTTACACATTCCATGAAACGGTCCGAGCTGGAGGCAGACTTTGTAAGAGATGGTTGTTTCACACTTGTCGGCAGTATAAGGATCCTTAACAAGTCTTACAAGGAAATGCCAAATTGATTTGTTAACGGCATCATGCCAAACTGTCGTTTAGCATAGATGAACATTTTGTTCAGCTGTTGGATACGAAGGAGAACGGTGATGTGAGATTTGAGGTGGAGGGTGAAATCTTCACTGCTTATAGATCGATACTCGCTGCCCATTCACCGGTATTCTATGCAGAGATCTTTGGGCAGATGGCCGAGAGCAAAACCGAGACAATAACTATTAAAGATATAAAGGCAGCAGTTTTCAAGGCCATGCTCCATTTCATCTACACTGACTCGGTCCCTGATATGTCTGATGACAATATTCCACTGGTTCCATTGACTCAGCATTTATTAGTAGCTGCTGTTATATATGAGTTGGACGGGTTGAAGATGTTGTGTGAAGTTTGTTTAAGTAGGAATATCACTATGGATACCGTTGTAAGTACCTTATCTCTGGCAGTGGAGTTCGGCCTAGAAGATATGAAGAATAAGTGCCTCTGTTTTGTTGGTGACCCGAAACACCTTGTCCTGCTGTCAGTAAAACATGACTATGTGCAGTTGATGGCCCGTTATCCCTCCCTGTTAGAGGAGATTAGTATTGGGGTTACACAATTTGTGACTCACAAATCTTTGTTTACCGTATTCATGTAGCCACTGCTGAGAGAGAAAAGGTAACTTTTCAGTTCAGTTACATTTTTAAATTTCTGATTGCAGTGTTCGTAACTTCGTATGTCATCCTGCTGTTTTTTCTTTAAAATTTATGTTTTTGTTTGTTAAATAACTGATTTGGTGTATACAACAAAATATTTACTTATGTTTCTCTTAATAGCTGGTGTAAAAGAAAATAAAAGAGCATTCTAATTAAAATTTAGGGTTAATCACATTGAATTATTGATAATGATATTTCATGTTATGAAGAACAACCAAAGAATCACATCCTTCTCACGAGGAAAACTTTTATTTATTTGAGATAGTTCATGCAAACCTACCCATAGAACTTTTGAAATTGTAATTGCCATGCATTACATTTATTTTTGAATGTTCTCCATATGAACTCTGCTTTTCTAGAAGCTCATTATTTGATTTATTACAATAGTTTGGAGACATTAAACCATTTTGAGTGAAGAAGTGTTATCTTAAAAATGTAACATTGTATTATTAAAGCTTTGTCTGACGCAAGGGGCAACAGTAATCCCCTATTTCTGTGTTTGATGTGATATAATTTGGATTTTATTTGTTTATAGGGAATCAAGGGATGCTCATTGTAGGATTGTTGCTGTCAAAGCTGGATCCACGTTAGAGTTATTTAGCGCTTTGCTTTCATTTCCTTAATTTGGTGTGCCCTTCGAGTTGCACCACCATATTCTTACTTTTTTTGTATGACCACGTTAAAGTTCACAACTGACCTTGATCAAGTCATATTTTTAGTAACTCATAAATTATAGATTGATATTAGGCTTTAAATATATTTTGTATGTTGGCACTGCGTGTCAATGAAATTCTATCCTAATTAATATTTTGTTTTATTTTATGTTGCAATTCTTTTCCTAGCTACATTGTCTTCAATAATCCACCGCGCGCCTGCCCCCACTACTCTCACATACACACAAATATCCTTGGAACATGGTGCTTTTCTCTTGTTGTGTTTGTGTGTGATTGTTTTGAACCAATTCATAATTATCGAGATCGATGGATATATAATGTACTTTTGCCCACACCGGTTCCTTGAGTTATATCAATACTATACTGGTAAGTTAAGGAATCAAGGTTTCAGACATGGCGTAATCTAGCATGCGAGGCCATTCGGCAACAAGGGATAAGAGTGAAGGATTAAGAGCTTAAGGAGCGCTAAGGAACCGATATTCGGTTGTCTTAATCCGTAGATGAAAGCTAAGGAAGCTAAAGGAAGGGGTAGATGTGCCTTAATGTCTGGGCAGAGAATTAAAATCTAGGTAGATGGAGGCTAATAGAGGTGATTTTAATCCGCGCTAAGGAACCGGTGTTCGGCAGAGTTAAGCGGTTAAGTTAAAGGAAGCGGATTAAACCTTAAGGAGGCTTAATCCCTTGTTGCCGAACAGCCCTAGGGCTTAATCCATTACAAGGCCTTTCTCTTATTTAAACAGATCACTTTAAATAAGCCGCTGCTCACTAAGCCTTCTTCTCCCTCTGTTTCTTTTTATATTTGAACTGCTTCTGCTTCTAGGAAATTTCCTTTTCGAATACAAATGGTTGTTTGTGCTAGGTGCATTACTTGGTGATGAAAGTTCATGTTGGCAACAAAAGGATGGGCCCTACCTATCAGTGTAATCAATTTCTTTATTATTTTACAAAGCTATGTTCTGTGGAGCAAAGACTATTTGTTCCCATAACCTATTGATTTCTCATACCACACAGCTTTTTGTAGATCACAAAAATAGAAAAGACCGTCTCAGGCACTGAAATGAAAATAAAAATAAAAACTGGCACACCAGCGGAATTCAAACTCTAACACGGCACGCTAAAGATCACCAAGGCACACTGAAACACACATTAACAAACCCTTCCGTGCCGGTAAATGTGTTGTGTCCATTTCTGATATTGTGTGGCACGACACGTCTCAAAATTCTGACATGTTGGAACAGCACAACACGTGTATCAGGCACGTCTAAACACGGCACGGCTTCAATATACTATCGGTGTCAATAGAATTATACATATCTAATATTGGAGACTGGCTAAGCTCCTACCGGTAGGATAGAGGACAAAATCCTACCAAATCATATATCTTTAAACAGTTGATTCGAATCATTCAACTTCATATTAAAATGTACTTCGCGATCAAAATTTATATTTTCTGAAAATTCCTTACTATTTATTTAGAATTTTCGAGAATCACTGTTTTTTCAAAAAAATTAAAACATGATCAATATTTGTGTTTTCAAAATTCTAATGGTCGATCCGAATGGATATGATCTTCATATTAAAATGTGCTTGGAGACAAAATTTACATTTTTTTGGAAACATTTTACTATTGTTTTAGAATTTTTGAAAATTACAGTTTTTCAAAAAAAATAAAAATAAAACATGATCAATATTTTTGTTTTCAAAATTCTAACGGTCAATTCAAACCGTTCAACATGATCTCCATATGAATATGTACTTGTAGATTAAATTTTATATTTTTTTAATTTTTTTTACTATTAATTTGTTTAGATAGGTACAAAAACATTATTTTTGGATGGTCTAGAATTTTCAAACAAAGTGATTTTCTACCTATAAAAAAATAGTTAAAAAAGTCTAAAAACTATAAAATTCGATTTTCAAGTACATATTCATATGAAGATTATGTTGAACGGTTTGGATCGACCATTAGAACTTTCAAAGTGACAATTTGAGTCCATAGTGCACGTCAATATGCTCTATGCATAGTACCATAACCTCGGAGGCGGATGTAGGTTATATGAATGGGGTCAATTGATCCATATTTTTTTAAAACTTTTATTTATTTATGTATGATTTTCTATGTAATTTGTGTAAAATATCATGAGTACGGTAAATTAACCCTCATTCTTAACATGAAAATTTTATTTGATTGACCCCCATAGTTTGAAAGTCAGACTCCGCTCCTGCATAGCCTCACTCAAAAAAGAAATATAAACTATTTTGGATTATTTTTTTCCTTATTAGAAATAGGAGTAGAACTAAAGTGTTCTTAAGCTCAACTTTAAAATCGATCGGTACGACTTTAAATGTCAGAACCACGTTAAACCAATCTACTTCGAATTCACAAGTGATCCGTTTACATATCAAATTTATAAATTTTCAAATTAATTTAATATAAAATCAAACAATAAAAAAGAAAACACTTGACTTAAAGTGTAGCACATAGTTTAATATAAATTTTTGAATTAATTTAATTCAAGTATAGCACATGATAATGCTTATTATATATCGCCTCACCTGTAAAACATCCTCCACATATTAAATACACACTTGAATTAATGAATGTAACGTTGTCTGTTATATAATGCATAATTGTCTATTTAAGTATAAAGTAATTGTTAAGTAATTGGCTATCAAATGAAATCTGAATTCTCCAATAATGAAAGTTGATGGCAGCAAGGCAGTATTTACTTCCTAACATGACAAATGGATTAGTTAATCGGCTACGGCTAGTTGATTATAATATAGTCACTTCAAAGGCTCAAGTAATTCAACTGGGTATTTACTAACACTATGATCGGAACCAAATCTTTCTCCCTTAAACGCGAAACAGAAATTCACGATTTTACAAATTTGCTGATCGGAAGAAAACGGCAAAGCAGAGAAGAAATGATTCGGCGTGACTTTTTTCTCTTCAAATCACGCCGTGAATTCTTTGGAAAAACGATGGGATTTGGGGAGAAACGATTTGGCGACGGTGAAGTTCGTTCTTTGCCCTCTCTCTTTTCTCGTCGCTCTTCTCGTTCGGAGTAGTGAAACAAGACGACAATGACACCAAAATATTTCTCTAAATCACCGATAAGCACACTATCCCTTTCTTCTCTCTATTGTCGTTAGTTTATATACTCTTTTTTCAATATTACCCAGTGAATTTCTCAATATGAAAAAACCCTAGAAAGTGCATTCATTGTAAATAGAGTCAACTTTATGATTGTTTATTTATTTTTTCAATTGAATTCTTTCTCATCTCAATTTTTATTCTGATCATCAAAATTCAATTCAAATCTATTCTATTGAACTCTATTCTATTGAATTCTTGTCAAGATATGGTTCCGATCATAGCCTAACTCTCCATATCAATGTCTCAAAGAAAATTAAATAAGAAAATATTATTATGGAAGAGTTAGGAACACGAATTAAAGAAATAATCAAAGGCTAATATGGTCATTGTAAAATGGGTATTTGCTAATTGTCTATATTAATGTCTCAAATGAAAATTAAATAAGCAAATACAATTATAGGAGAATTAAGAACACAAATGATAGAAATAATCAAATTTATAGAATTTTTCTAGTTTTCTAAGTTTACGTTTAACAATTGAAAATAGGAATGTTATTTCGGAATTAAAATACTAATTAATATAGTACTTAAAATAGTGCAGATAAAAAAGTTTGTATTCTTAAAATTCTTAACAAAAAAATGCTTGTTCTCGCTCCTACTAATTAAAATAGTACACACATAATAAAAATAACTTTTTTATGTATAGCAATATAGCATGTGCTAAATAACATTTAGCATTGTTTTAGAGTATCATATAATAAAAAAATAGTTCAGACCCCTTCTTTTCATTAATTTAAGAAAACCAATGATATATCTTTTTACTATTCAACCTTTCTGTTGAATAATAAAGTGTGATCTCCGAGCAATTTCATCACCGATCAAAAGATCAGATCGAATCAAGCGTAATATTAGATTTAGAAATAAATCCAACGGTACTTTGATACTTTGGTACAAGGCTTATCAAAAAAAAAATAGGCAATGTTACAATTAACGGCTAGAAAACCTCTGTATTATAATAGAGCATAGAAACCATGTAACATATATATAGCAAATTCAATCAATGTTTTTTCAGCATACTATTATAATAATATTAAATACCTTTAATACTAAAAATATTATATATAGCAAGCATCAAAATACTTTTCTAAATCGAGCTAGTTATTTTTGACTCGTCTCTCTTATATTAAAGTTGAGACTCTATTTCACCATTCTACTAATAACCATTCTACTTATAATTTTTTCCTCCTTTCAGTTTTGCTTTATAGTTTCGAGACTTCATGCACAAATCACTGCAAAGCATATTTGCTACAAAACTAAGTGGAGATCATAGGAGAAAGGTGCGCTGCTAAGGTATGTATGTTTTGTTTTCTGTTGGTTAATGGTTAGCGCCAAATTTGTAGATTTCATGAATAAAAAATGCTGCAGCAAAACATGGCAGCCTCTGCCATTCCTTTTAAAAAAAAAAAAAAAATGGGGCAGTTAAGTGCTGTGGACATTAGATAATTGTCGAACTTATATTCTAGTTATTTCATATGGAAGTGAGTGCTTTCTATTGTATTTTTAGTGATTGAGATCATTTAAACTCTCGTGAAAGGATTACGCAGATATGGCACCACCTTCTGTTTGATGAAATGCCAAACCGAGAAGAACCCCGTATTTTTCTTTATGTTGTCTGCTCCATGTGTACAAAGTAGTTCACACATGGAGATGCTCTTTAATTTTCTCTTTATCCCAACAATTCATATCAACGCGTTGTCAATTTTGAACTTGAATTTGTATTTTGTCCCTAAATTACGGAAATAAATCTTCTGCGATCCTCTGGGATCGCAGGGTCCCTGCGATTCCAATTCCAATTACCGTTCACATGTTTCGAGATTCGTGCACCAAAACTGACTTATCAAAAGAATTCTAGGTTTCATCATTTGAATGGTTGGGATTAGAATCGCAGGATCCTGCGATCCCTTAGAATCGCAGCAGATTCGCACCCCTAAATTACGTCTTTAATTTTGACTAAATTAATAAATTTTCCCTCAATCTTTGGCTTCTTTGGGGATTATTTTTTCGTTTATCAGATGGTTTTCATACCACCATTATTATTGCCGAAATTTTTGTTTCTACCATAATATTAAAAAAAAAAAACCAAACATTGAGGTCCACACAATACCGATGCGGCTCCAGTCAGAGAGCCGCACAATGGCCCTGTGGCCCTATTCATTTTTGTTTAAAGTCTTTGGTTTTAAAGCTTTGAAATTTGTGCTTTGATTTTTTCAAATTTGATCAAATTTTGAGGCCGCTATTCATTACAATAGCTTTGGAATTTGTGCGCTTATAAAAAACCAAAAAATATGGGGCTGCAGGGGCATTGTGCGGCCTCCTGTCTGGGGCCGCATCGGCGTTGTGCGGACCCCAGTGTTTGAGGTTGCAGAATGCCAGAGCGATCTGAGTAGAAATCGAATTCTCAAAAAACAGTGGTGTTTTGATTTATTTTTTTTGAAAAAATGTTATAAATAAAAATTTCGGTTATTATTGTGTGCAGGTTTCTAGCTATTTGGGCTAATCTCACCCTTGATCAAATGCCTAAGAGATAAAAACCTTGGAATTCGCATTACCAACCCTTGAAACAACTCGGCATTCTTACATAATCCAAGAACCACCAATACCAACCGACTACTATATAATGAATTTGCTAAACAACGACGGCTCCAACAGAGATGCAGCATTTATGAAGATGGAGGTAGCATCGGGGACATACCAATTTAATGTTCAGTATGCTAAAACTAAAAACACCCCAGATGGTAATTTTATCACCTCTCCCATCTTCAAAATGAATGATCATGAGTGCAAAATCCTTTACTTCCCTCCAGGCTCTAAAGAGGTCATAGGGCTAACGTTGGCAATGAATAGCAAATCTGAGATATTGAATGTTTCTTTCACGTTTGGCTTGTTGGATATGTATGGCTGCCCTTCTACAAAGGCATGCAAAACTGTTGCCATGAACAAATTTTATCCATTCTCTTGGGATGATTGTGGTATTCCACATTTCATGAAACAGTCTGAGCTGGAGGCAGACTTTGTAAGAGATGGTTGTTTCACACTTGTCTGCACTATAAGGATCCTTAACAAGTCCTACAAGGAAATGCCAAAGCGGTTTGTTAACGGCATCATGCCGTTTAGCATAGATGAACATTTTCTTCAGCTGTTGAATAGGAAGGATACTGCTGATGTGACATTTGAGGTGGAGGGGAAAATCTTCACTGCTCATAGATTGGTACTCACTGCCCGGTCACGGGTATTCAGGGCGAGGTTCTTCGGGCCAATGACCAAGAGCAAAACCAAGACCATTACTATTAAAGGTATAAAGCCAGCAGTTTTCAAGGCCATGCTCCATTTCATCTACACTGACTCGCTCCCTGATATGTCCAATGAAAATATCCCACCTTTTACGATGACTCGGCATTTATTGGTAGCAGCCTACCGATATGCGTTGGATGGGTTGAAGATGTTGTGTGAAGGTAGTTTATTGAGGGGTCTCTCTGTGGATACGGTTCTAAGTACCTTAGTACTGGCAAATGGCCTACGCCTAGATGATCTTGAGGATAGGTGCATCTGTTTTGTTTGTGAGGAGGAAAACCTGGTCAAGTTGTCGGTAACAGATGAATATGTGCAGTTGATGGTTCGTCGTCCCTCCCTGTTACAGGATATTAGGTGTGTCATGTGTGGCTAATTTGTGAGTTGCAAACATTTTCCACACATCAAGTGTCCAATTAGCTACTTTTGTGAGAGAGCGAAGTAATTTTTTTGCTCACTTACTTTTTTAGGTTTCTGATGTAACTGAACAATAACGACAATAATACATTTTTCTGTTCAGTTATATCCCTCTCCCTCCCTGTGGTTATTTCTTTAAAAGTTATGTGTTAATTTGTTTAATAATTGGTTTGGTGTAAGCACCAAATTTCTATTTTTATTTCTTTGTATTTCTCTGAATGTTGTCCATATATATGTACTATGCTTTTCTAAAAGCTTATTATTTAATTTATTGCAAAATTAACAAATTTTCAATTAATTTAATGTAAAATCAAGTAGTCAAAAAATGATAAAAAAAAAATAATGTATTAAATTAACTTATGAACCTCCATTTTTTGTATGTTAGCACATCATTCGTGGCAGTATATCGGTTTTTATTAATTTGAATTTGTCTTTTGAAACCAATTCCAGCTCAGAACACCCTAATTCTACTCAAGTATTCATATTGTTAATTAAATGCATCATTTGTTACTATTTTTATCAAATATTCGTTCAGAACCATACAATTAGATATGATTCCATTTTTATCCCTATACTCTTGAACAACTTCATGGGATTAGGAAGCTAGCGGAAAAATAATGCCTCTACTTTATTAATTAAAATGTTTCTAATTGTAGTATACATGTACAGGTGCAGTACTACCTGAGATCAAGACATTGTTATTATTGTTGGTACATGCAAACATTTATAAAAATTAAATTGAATAAAAAATTTATGCAATTTTTCCAAAGTAATTATCATAGTAATTTGTCATTTTATAATTAGTTCTTTTAAATGTCTTATTTATTTTTTGTCCTTTAAAGTGCATAATTTTCAAAGTGAATAAAAATATGAGGAGGGATCAAGTTACAACAATTTTGAGTTACAACAAAGTTACAACAATCATTTTTTTCATTTTTAAAGTCCAAATCGTCGATCCAAACCGTTCAACATTATTATCTAAATAAAATATGCTTGCAGATCAAATTTTACATTTTTTTGAATTTTTCTACTATTTATTAAGATGGGTACAAAATTCAATGGTCTGAATATGACTATTTTTTGTAAAATGCTTAATAAATAGTAAAAAATTTCAAAAAAATGTGAAATTTGATCTGCAAGTACATTTTATTGTGGAGATCATGTTGAACGGTTTGGATCGACGATTTGAACTTTGAAAATGAAAAAAAAATGGATGTTGTAACTTTGTTGTAACTCAAATTTGTTGTAACTTGATCCCTCCTCTAAAAATATTTAGTAATTAAGCATGTGTACTTCTAGCTTATATAAAACAAGCCCAACAATAAAAAAAAAATTCAGTTTGGGCTGAGTTCGGGCCTGTTTAGTTCAAATGTTCTCCGATTTCAAAATTTTAATCTGTAAAAAGTGTTCGGTATATTTAACCAAACGTGTTCTCACAGGCCACTGCGAAGTGAGAAAAAATGGAAGTTTCACATAATTAATTCTCTAAACTCTTAAAAAAGAAGTAGTATAATGAAAACTTACGGGTAGTTTGTCATAAACAAAAGAAAAAGTTTACCTGCTCGACAAAGTTCCGTGCTAACGATGAATTCATATCACATGATTAAGGTAACTTAAGTTTTGAGTTTAGATCCAGAACATCTGATCTGCTTTGCCACGAATTTTAAAGAAGTCTCGTATATTCCATCTCGGATCAGATTAGTTCAGATTCTGATCAGACGATCCGAGTCCAAACTCAAAATTTGAGTTATCTCAAAGGATCTGGACTCGCTAAAAATGATAGTTGGGGAATTTTGGCCGACTCGTTAATTAATATAATACTTATATAAAATTAACTGTGAATACGACAAGGAAAGGAATGTGTCGACGCAACGAAGAGAAATCAAATAGATTATAAACATCCTTCTTATGCATTGAGTTAAGACCATGAAAAAACTAACAATATCTATGACAGTGCATGTGTTTCTTCCTATTATATCCTCACAAATAATAATAAAATTACTTTCATATTATTACATTTGATATGAAAGACGCTTTTCGGATAAATGTGTCTATGAAAAGAATAATAATCTGTTAATACATTTGGAATGATTGTGCGAGCCTCATATATGAGAGAAACATATATTTAACACATAGTTATATTTATGCTCTAGGATAAAATTTAATTGTCCGAATTTAAAAAAAAAATCTGTGTATTTTTTTAATCACAATTCTGTAGTTTTTTAGTTCATCCTATAACAACTATATATACAATTAAATCAAACAAAATTAGGAGCTAATTATCTAACTAACGCGCTAGAGATGTTTAGGATTAGCTGTCAGTAGTTGTTATTCCAGATTTGTTAAGATTAATAAAGATAAAATATAAATGGAAAATTCCCCTATTCTCTTGTCTCTCCTTCTCTGAGACCGAATCTCCTGCCCCCCTGGGGGCAGAAAATTCCTGCCTTTAGAGTCACAGCCGGTGGGTCCGAGGTGACTCTAGGGGCAGGAATTTAAATGTTAAAAGTGATCTCGGCCCCACCCGGCAGTGACTCTAGGGACAGGAATTTCCTGCCCCCCGGGGGGCAGGTGATCTCGTTCGCTCCTTCTCTTGGTAATTTTCTTATTTTCTCTATTATTTCCTCGGCATCAATATCCCTAATGGAGACCCCACCAAATTGGCTTCTCTCATCTCAAGCCTCTTTCATGACCTGCCATAATGAAAGTGGCCTCCTTAAGAGTTAGTATTTATTTTATTCATTACAATTTTTGCTGTAAGTGTGGGTCTATTTAGGAAAAAAAAATTATTCTTTTATATAGATGCAACTTGTGTTGGACCAATTAATGCAATATATATAAGTATATAAATTTGTTTGGATGTTTAATTTTCCTTCATATTTGAAATCTCATTAAATTCATTAAATCACACAGATGTTTCAACTCTCATTCCAATTTGAGAGATCGAATGCAACCAATTTAGTAGCCAAACCAACTTTTGATTGAAGCTTGAAATAGCAGATCCAAACAGGTGGGAAAATGTTGATACATTTTGATCAGCTAAATTTCGTCAAAATAAAGTGAAATAATGAAATTATTAACACTTAATTAATTTTGTCATGGATATTTAAAATTATCCGTTCGATTAAAATTTTATTCCATCTGTTCGGGAAGTGTTTCAATGAATCAATAACCATATCTGTGTATCTAAGCTGTCTGATGAAATGCTTCAACAAATCTAACCACCAAATCGTATAATATAACAGGTACTGACGAGAGTTTTCTGTTATATTTTAATGAACCTAAAACAACGACAATGAGCACAACGATAACCAATGATACTAGTGAGGTACCATTGATTGTCAAGGAGATCGAAACAGGATGTTACCAGTTTAAGGTCCAGAATTCAAAAACTCAAAACATGAGAATTTCTGAGTTTATCCCCTCTCCCATGTTCAATATCAGCGGTTACGATTGTGAAATCCATTACTACCCAAGAGGTTGTACAAAGGAATGCAAAGGTGAGTTCATCGGTCTCTATCTCGCAATTCATTGCAAATACGAAAATGTCACTGCTTCTTTCGCATTTGGCCTACTTGACCTATATGGCAATCTGTGCCCGAAATCATGCAAGAGGTTGACATTCACCTTTTCATGCGACTATGATGACTTTGGTTCCCTGGCATTCATTAAAAGATCGGATTTGGAGGCATACTATGTGAGAGATGATTTCTTCACAGTTGTTTGCAGCGTCACAATTATAAGCGACTCTTGCAAAGAAGTACCTAAGAGTTTCATAACTGGGATTAGGCCGTGTAGCTTAAACGAACATTTTGGGGAACTCTTAGAGAGAAAAGATGGAGCGGACGTGACATTTAAAGTCAAGGGGGAGATTTTTACTGCTCATAGATTGGTACTTGCCGCTCGATCCGTTGTTTTTAATGCAGAGCTTTTTGGACCCGTAGCGGAGATTCAAACAAAGAGCATGATGATCAGGATTGAAAATATGGCGCCGGTGGTTTTCAAGGCCATGCTTCATTTCATATACACTGATTCTTTGTCAGATATTTACGACGAGAATATCTCATTGGTTGTGTTGCTTCAGGACTTGATTGCAGCTGCTGATAGATATGCACTGGATGGATTGAAGGAAAGATGTGAGGAGAGGCTGATAAGAGATATCTCCTTGAACACATTTACCAGTATCTTAACTTGTGCCGAGGAGCACGACTGTAACCAGCTCAGGGACTTTTGTCTTGATTTTGCATCTGAGCCCAAAAATCTTGTGCGGTTGACATTGAAAGAAGAATATGTACAGCTAATGCCAACTTATCCGTCCTTATTGGACAGGCTTCGGAAATGTACCGAGTCATCATCTGCCTTTCAAGACCTTACTAAAATGAGGCAAAGAGGAGACTAGTTTATAAATATATTACTATGATCCACTTTCTGTTATTGTATCATAAAGTCATAAAAGCGATTGTGTTAATTATATACTATCTGTAAATTTATATTTAATAATCATATGCTTATGTAGACCATAACAGAAAGGCAGTCAGTTTTGTTGGCTTAAGTGTGTTTTCTTATGATACTTAGTGGGATACAATTGGAAAATATTTATGGTCTTCTTTGATTTGTAAATGCAATAATGCTAATTTTAGAATTGGATTAATGGACAATACAATGATTTCTTAAAATTTGGTCAGAATGACTTCAACTTCCATGAATGCTATATACAGGCATATATAGATTAAGGTGCAGATTAGGACAAGGATCTATTAATATTGTATGGTGAATCTGGGAAACAAACATTTTCTTTTACTCAATTTTTATTAGAACAAGGATGGAAACAAATTAGATGTCTTTAGAAGTACATATATATATCTGCTAAATATATTCCACAATGCTTAGAACAACTTTATCATGAGCTTGTGTCAATTAATTTTTGCGCGTGACACGCGTGTTTATGTAATTTTGTTAATAAATATAAATATTTGCAAATTCATATTTATTTGAATTTTATATGATTGAAATTTAAATATTGTTCAAAGTAAAAAAAAAAAATCTTTCTTATACGATTAGAGAGACCAATTTGATATATATATTACAATTAATTAGAATAAATATTATGTTAATTAAGTAAAGTAAGTATGGACAAAATACAAAAAAAAAAAAAAAGTAAAGTACAAGAAATAGACAAAATAAGTGAAAATTGTCAATATTCATTATATTTTTTAAGAATAGTGGATATTTCCACCGATTTCATTAGAAATCATATGAACCTGATTGGGACCTAAAATAGATACCAAAATCAAGACATAGGAGTCACTTACATCAAAAATTACATAAGTTTTGAGATGACTAACTAGAACATCAAGAAAAACATATCTAAACTAAACAAGCACAATAAGAACATAACCCAAGGGATAACAGCAGCCTATAGCCTATATAACCAAAAACAGAACTACATAAAAAAAAAAAATCATAACAAACTAGAACTGCACCAAGAAATTACTCTAATTCCTCCCAATTAATTTCATCCCATCATTCAACTCGGCGCCAGACATTGTTATAAAATAATTTACTTGTGCAATTTCGACCATGACATGTAATAGATTTCCGTAAGTTTCCGTTGTTAAATTTGGCAAGATGATAATTATTTTTAATTAATTTATGTACTTTCTAAATTCGTAAGTAATTGAAACCCAAAATAGAAATCCTAAAACAATAATAGCCCAAACACACTCAAATCGATGGCCCAAATCAATTATTACTTTTTTTCCTCAGCCGCCTTTTTATTATAATTTATAACCAACGTATCTCAGGCATTCTCAGCCGACAAACCTTTCTTCCTCTTAATTAACGAAACCAGAAACCTACATCCTGCCACCAAATCTCTCTTTCGATCATAAACCAGCATCCACCTTTTTTTGAAGAATCGGCGCAACTCGGAAGGTGAGTCTCTTCCCATTCAAGCATTCTTTAACCCAAAATCAAAACACACCAGTCGGTTTATAAATCGATTCTCCAAACCATGGTAGCAACAACAGACTATATATGGTGGTTCGAGTTCTGTGCTAAGAATTTCATAGTTGAGGCTTCAATAGTTCAGTTTAATTGCCAATTGCAGCATCATTTATAAGTTATAACTGTTTTGTGTATGCGTGAGGGCGAAGTGGGGGTGTTATAAATGTTTCTTATCTCACAATTTGTTATTCCTAATTTTATACGATTATATTTGTAATTTTTCTTTTACATATTTGTACACAAAGTTTAGATTAAAAAAAAACAGAGAAGAGAGAGCAAATTGCCACAAAACATTACCGTGTTTGTTCTCTGTCTTTGTCGCTAAAACCCTAGACGATATAACAGGGGGTGTGCAAAAAGGGGCTATGTGTGCATTTGTGTGGGTCTGTGTTGTGAAATTTACTTTCATTAAGTGTTATCTCTGACTCTGAGCTGAGGAACAGCTAAGTTTAAAGAAAATGCAAGGAATTACTTTTAGGCTTATAACTAACTCTTTTTCTATTACCGTTTCATTTTCCAGGTAGAAAATGAATTTCAAAAGAAAGTCGGGCGCAATAAGGAACTCATTTGATTACATTACAACTGACACTGATGGTATCTTCAAAATACACTACTCATCAAGCAAAGACAAGGAAACCGGCACATTCATAAGGTCACCAACCTTCATCTCTGAAGGTCACACTTGGGTCATTCGCTACCATCCAAAGGGTTCCAACATTGAAGACAATGGTGCCTACATTTCTCTCAATCTAGAGCTTCAAAGCAAGGGAAAATTTCTATGCACGAATTTCTCGTTTCGTCTTTTACACAATAATGGGACATGGTCGTCAACTCTGTTGCCGGTAGACTCTGTATTGAGAAGATCTACGTGCATATTTAGAGGCATTAACAGTTACCATGGTTTTCGTGCCTTCATTGAGAGATCAGTATTAGAGGCACAGTATGTCAGAGACGGTTTCTTTTTCGTCTCTTGTGACATTAAGGTAATGAACGAAGCTTGGGAAAAACCACCTCTAAGTCACAAGGTTGGTTTTCCCGCTTTCCGGTTCTTCAATGATGATTTTAATGAACTTTTGGCAAAGAAGGAGATGACAGATGTTTCCTTTGAGGTGGAAGGTGAGATATTTCCAGCCCATAGGTTGGTACTGGCGGCAAGGTCACCGGTATTCAAGGCTGAACTGTTCGGTTCAATGTCCGAAGCGAACATGAAATGCATTAAAATAAACGATATGAGTGCTTTGGTTTTCAAAGTCTTGCTACATTTCATGTACACTGATTCATTACCTAAGGTAGCTGAGCTTTTCGACGGTGAATCTGGCGAGAAAAATACTGATTTGTATATTTTGGCTCAGCATTTACTGGTGGCTGCTGATCGGTATCGGCTGGAGGGGTTTAAGGAAATTTGTGAAGAGAAGCTTTGCATGGGACTCACTTCAGAAACTGGTTGTGAGTTCGCTTTCTTTGGCCAACCAACTTAACTGTCACCGCTTGAAAGATACCTGTATTGAGTTTGTGACAATGCCGGAAAATTTCTTCAAATTGGCTAGTACAGATCCTTATGTGCAGTTGATGCAGAGTTCTCCATCACTGCTTGCCGAGCTTAGGAGCCATTTTAACAACACATGTTCATCAGATGTAACCTTAAAACGGCGTAGACTAGATGGATGTTTTCGTAATTAATGTTGAGACGATGTTACATTTTTAATTTCGATTTTTCTTTAGTTTGTGGATAAAAATTTCGGTATTTAAGACATAGTTTACTCGTATGGATACAGCATAATGTTTAATTTTCAGAATTTTTTAAACTTTATAGTTTTTGTGTATACTTTTTTAAACTAACAAGCTAGAGATGTTTAGGATTAGGCGATTAGCTGTTTGTAGCTGCAATCCCAGATTTGTAAAGATTGATAAAAGGTAAGATACAAAAGGAAAATTGACCTATTCTCTTCTCTCCTTCTCTTGGTAATTTCTTAATTTCTCTATTATTTGGCATTGCCCTCCTCAAGAGTTAGTATTTTATTTTATTTTATTTCATTTCCTTGCTGTAAGTTAGGGTCTGCATAGGAAATTATCACTTTTTTGCTTTTATATAGATGCTACTTGTGTTGGAGCAATTAATGCCAAATCTGAGAGATCTAATGCAACAAATTTTGTAGCCAAACCAACTTCTAATTGAAGCTGGAAATAGCATATCCAAATAGGTGGGAAAATATTGATACATTTTTATCAGCCAAATTTAGTCAAAATAAAGTGAAAATAATGAAATTATTCTTATGCTGATGTGTCTTTATGTAAAACTTATTGAACCACTTAATTTTGTCATTTGATAATTAAAGTTATCATTCGATTAAAAAAAAATTTCATCAGTTCGAGAAATGGTTCAATGAATCTATAAACATAATCTGCTAAGGTGTCTGATGAAATGCTTCAATAAATTTAACCACCGAAATCATATAATATAACAAGTACTGACGAGAGTTTTCTGCTATATATATTTTAATGAACCTAAATCAACGACAATGAGCACGATGATAACCAATTTAAGGTCCAGAATTCAGAAATCAAGGACATGATAATTTCTTAATTTATACCATCTCCCATCTTCAATGTCGGCGGTTGCAATTGTAAAATCCGTTACTATCCAAGAGGTAGTACGAATCCTTATTTTAGAATTGGATGAATTTGACAATACAATGATTATATTAAAATTTGGTCAGAATGTTTCAACTTCCATGAATGCTATGAAGAGATGATTGTGTCGGTCTATGTAGACCAGGCATAGATTAATGTGTAGATTAGGACAAGGATCTATTAATATTGTAGGTGAATCTCGGAAACAACATTTTCTTTTACTCTATTTTTATTAGAACATGGATGTTGACATGTTATATGTCTTTAGAAATATATCTACTAAATATATTGCATAATGCTTAGAACAAGTTTATTATAAGCTTGTCTATTAATTTTTGCGCGTGACGTGTTTATGTATTTTTGGTTTAAAATGTAAATATTTGCAAAGTCATATTTATTTGAGTTTTATATGATTGACATTTAAATCTTGTTCAATGTTTAAAAATCCTTCATATACGATTAGAGAGACCAATTTGATATATATTATAATTAGAAAAAATATATTTTATCAATTAATTCAAGTAAGTATCGACGAAATATAAAGTACAAAAAGCAAGCAAGATATATACGTGAAAATTTTCAATATTCATTATAATTATAAACAAATTTATTTGTGTAATACCAATGATAACTTATAATAAATTTATTAATTTTCGTTGTTAAATTTGGCAATATGTGTTTCCTACTTATTATTAATTAATTTTATGTAAACTTTCTAAATTTGTTAGGAATTGAAACACAAAATAGAAATCGTAAAATATTTATAGCCCAACTAGATGATAAAAAAATAATAATAGCTGGCCCAACAACTCTAAATGACGGCCCAAATAAAAATGTTTTTTTTCCCCACCGCCTTATTATTATAACCCTTGGATCTCACCCGACAAACACTTCTTCCTCATAATTTAATTAGCGAAACCTACATCGCGTTACGCTACCCGAATTCTCTCTTCCGATCATAAACCGGCATCCACCTTCTTTGAAGAATCGGCGGAGCTCGGACGGTGAGTTTCTTCCGATTCAAGCATTCTTTAACCCCAAAACAAAACACTCCAGTCGGTCTATAAATCGATTCTCCAAACCATGGGGGGTGGGGAGGGGGGGACACCACCTTGCTCCGCCTCTGCTGGTAGTGATTTGAGTTCTGTGCTAAGAATTTCATAGTTGGGCCTTCAATAGTTGCCAATTTGCAGCATCACCTATAACTATTTGTGTATGCCTGAGTGCTAAGTGGGGATGTGCAAAAAGGGGCTATGTGTGCTTTTGTGTGGGTCTGTGTTGTCCAATTTACTTTCATTGAGTCTTATCTCTGAGCTTAGGAACGGCTAAGTTTACAGAAATGGTTAGGAAATACTTTTCACACGTATAACTAACTTGTTTTCCTATTACCGTTTCGTTTACCAGGTAGAAAATGAAGAATAAAATAAAGACGGGTGAAATAAGGGACTCATTTGATTACATAACAATTGACAGTGATGGTATCTTCAAAATAGACTACTCAGCAAGCAAAAACAAGGAGGCTTGCACATTCATAAGGTCACCAACCTTCATCTCTGAAGGTCGCACTTGGGTCATTCGCTACTCTCCAAAGGGTTCTAACATTGAGGATAACGGTACCTACGTCTCTCTCAATCTAGAGCTTCAAAGCAAGGGAAAATTTCTATGCACAAATTTTTCATTTCGCCTGTTACACAACAACGGATATTGGTCAACAACTCTGTTGCCGGTAGACTCTGCGTGGAGAAGATCTACATGCATATTTAGAGGCATCAACTGTTACCACGGTTTCCGTGCATTCATCGAGAGATCAGTGTTGGAGGCACAGTATGTCAGAGACGGTTTCTTTTTTCTCTCTTGCGACATTAAGGTAATGAACGAAGCATGGGAAAAACCACCTCTAAGTCACAAGGTTGGTTTGCCGGCTTTCAAGTTCTTGCATGATGATTTTAATGAGCTTCTGACAAAGAAGGAGATGACAGATGTTTCCTTTGCGGTCGATGGAGAGATATTTGTAGCTCATAGGTTGGTACTGGCGGCAAGGTCACCGGTTTTCAAGGCTGAGCTGTTCGGTTCAATGGCCGAAGCCAATATGAAGTGCATTAAAATAAATGATATGAGTGCTTTGGTTTTCAAAGTCTTGCTACATTTCATGTACACTGATTCATTACCTAAGGTAGCTGAGCTTTTCGACAGTGAATCTGGCGAGAAAAATACCGATTTGTATATTTTGGCTCAGCATTTGATGGTGGCTGCTGATCGGTATCGCCTGGAGGGGTTAAAGGAAATTTGTGAAGAGAAGCTCTGCATGGGGCTCACTTTAGAAACAGTTGTGACTTCGCTCTCTTTGGCCAACCAACTCAACTGTCACCGCCTTAAAGATATCTGTCTCGAGTTTGTGACATTGCCGGAAAATTTCGTGCATTTGGCTATTACAGATCCTTATGTGCAGTTGATGCAGAGTTGTCCATCACTTCTGGCCGATCTTAGGAGCCGTTTTAACAACACTTCTTCATCAGATGTAGCCTTAAAAAGGCAGAAAATAGAATAAGTTATTTGGAGATGTGATGCAAATAGGTCTGATTAAGTTAGGGTTGCTTGTTTCATTTATTCTCTCTTGTTTTGTGAATGACCTTGTGCAACTTTCGTGCAGTTTAGAATGGATGGATAAACAAGTATTTTTTATGTTTTTGCTCTTTTGTAAAATCCAGATTATGTTGTATGTTTATCAGTAATCTTATCTTAGGATATTTCTATCATTGGAGGAATGATGCTTTGTCATTTTTTTTTTTCCAATATTTAATAATTTTGTCATTTGATTTCATTAAGCTTTCCAGGGTTCTATCTCCAACTTCTGAAGGATTGCGGAAATATACCTGTTTAGGTGTTGCCTATTTAAGGGAACCAGTTAGTCTTATCAAACAAAATCTCTCGGTTTGGTTTATTTTTATGTTGCCTTTTCCCTGTGTGAATATTTTTCTTTTCTTATTTCAGGATTGACAAAATAAAGAATGTTTCCTTCTAAATATAACTAGAGGTCACAAAGCTAAACGTTTTGAAGCTAAATCTTGGGTGCATATTTTAACAGCACACTTTTGACTTTGTGCAGCGCTGAGGTTAGAGAAAAAATTTATTTGGACCGTATTGCCCTTGCTTCAACAAGGAAGCTAATAAAACTGCTATTCTGAATCTTTCGAATTAGAAAAGTTATGTGCAACGGGATCACTGAACATTAATTACCTGGAGTTCCATTCATGATTTGACTACTTTACCAATATCCCAAAGAGTCTACTTCTCTTTTTTACAATTTCAGGTGCCTTCCCACTCTCCAGTCTGTTCGCCAGTCTCTTGTTTATTACTGGTACTCACTCTCTCATTTACGGATTTACCCTCCTTCGAACTACTGTTCATACTCAGTCTCAGTGTCTGAATTCAATTTCAGTAATGGAATGAATGTTACTAATGTATCAGATCTGTTAATGGCACAAGAAGTCAAAGAAAGGTTGTTCTGAATTTTGACATAGAAAATTCACTGAGGACTGCCATTTGTTCATTTCTTCCTGTGGCTATTTTTCCCCCAAGTTTGAAACCTTTCTGCTTGGTTTTTTTTTGTATAAGGTAACATATTTGTGTTGTTTGTTTCGGGCTATATTGTGTCAAGATCATGGTTGACTGTTGACATTTCCGAGATCTTATCGTGATTTCTCTACTTCGCCAGAAAAAGGTTAATTTGTTCATGATTCTTCTTGCTTGTATAGCTGTATTCCTCATCTGGTTCCTGAAATTTCAGAGTTCTTTAGGTTGGAGAATGATTTCATTGTCAATTGTCATTGCTGATTTAGGTGAATATATTTGGAGAGAAATGGTTTGAAGTAGAGAGCAACAGTTTGTTTGAAACTGTTCAAAAAGAAATTGATTAAAAAATTTAAACAGTGAGGCTATGGTACTATGCATATTACATAGAGGACCCAGCTATCGACACATATATCCATTTTTAAAGTTCAAATAGTCGATCTGAACCGTTCAACATGATCTCCAGGTGAAAATTTACCAGCATACCAAAATATTACAGTTTTTAGAATTGTTTTACGATTTTTTTAGATAGGTAGAAAATCGATTGATTTGAAAATTCTGGGCCATCCAAAATCAGTGATTTTCTACCTATCTAAAAAAATAGTAAAAATTCTATAAAATATAAAATTAGGTCTGCAAGTAAATTTTCTTATGGATATCATGTTTGATGGTTCAGATCGACTGTTTAAATTTTAAAAATAGAGATACGGATTCATAGCATGGTAGATCCGTAATATGCATATTACCATAGCCTCACTCAATTTTAAATTAACTCTGCTGAGTTGAGACTTGTGAAATCTGGAATACCTGTGTTAAAGAAGAGAGAAAAAAAAAGCAGGAAGTTGGAAGCAGCAACTTTTTTTTTTTGCTCCGCCGTAAAAGCCAACTAGAGTTTTGAACTTTTACTTCAAAAGTTGATTGTACACAATTAATGAGCTGTCAGATAAAGAAGGATTAAACAGTCATTTTTAAAAAAATTCTCTCATCTCAGCACTGCATCTGCACGAGTCAAAAGTGCACAGTGGATATCTGCACCCCTAAATCTTGCTTTTGCTGTTCTTCATTTTTTGTTCTTTCTTATATGGGTTAATTATTGTAAACAATCTAAATCAACAAACCGTAGAAGCAACGCTAAACAACTTGAGAAGTCTCGGGCTTTCACAGCTAAAGGTAACCTTCTCTTGCCAGTAGTCTCCCTATTGTGTTGAGGGTGTCAGAGGAGATGATAGGCCATAAAATGAAGTTTCTGTTTAATGATTTGGGTTGTGAAACTTGTGATATATATGGGTGGCTCCCCATCCAGTGATTCTCACTTTGAGCTTGGAGAAGCGGTTGATTACTCAAAAGTCAAAACCTTGTCTGGAAGTTTCTGGAGTTGAAAGGGATTTTTCTGACAAATCTAAAATTTCATACTTTAGTGATTCCAAATGAGATGCTTGTTCTGGTAACATTAGTTATCGAATGATTTAAAAGTATCTTGATTTTTTTTGAGGTTTAGGTGCTGCATTAAGATTTTATTAAGTTAGGCACCTCATTTTTCTTTTTCTTTTTCTTTTTTCAACTTTTAGAAGTGAGTACTGAGCACCACTGTACTGTACTTATCTTCATTAGCTATGAATTCCTCTAATTGGAATGTTGCCATCATATTTTCTCACTCATATTGTGCTATTATGATTGTTAAACAATATAAAATTTTGGGTATTGCACAACCAAAAAATAGATAGTTCCAGTAATTGGGGCTGACAGTTCTTGACTCTACCTATTTAGTTTGACCTGATTATTTAAGGGGCCAAAGTCCGAATTCATATCCTCCCTGGTACCGGACAAGGGAATCTTTTAGAATTAGTGGATCCGACCGTCCTTTTAACTTTGCACGAATCTCAAAGCACCAAAAATACTGGCCCCCTGCGCTATTCCCGAATATGCACGAACCGTAAAGTTGTGAACCCCACCGTCCAATACCTGAGAGGATACTTGTCCCCAAAGTCCTGGGTCCATTTGGGTTTCTTTATCTGCTGGTTGTTTGAGTTGAGTCTGAACTCAGAATGAAGATTTTTCATTTCTGACCTGAGCTGTTTATGCTTAACTTTAGTTTTTGCTAAAATAACATGATAAAATCACTATCCCATCAGAAGTGCATCCAGAATCACTATCTACTGATGTTAAAACTAATATTAGTAAAACCAGCATGGTACAAGAGTGTTTTGTTTACATGCCAAACTGGTCCCATTTTCTCTTAAACCTCAAGTCTTGGGAAGAATCAACCAAAAGAAATTGGCAAGTAAAAGATGTCAAAACAGACATCTCTTTTCATGGAAGGGGATGAGGCCAGGACGAAGGGATAGTCGGTTGGTGTGTATAACCGAAGTCTATTCTTTCTCTTGTAGCTGTTGGATTTTTTTTTTTAAATAGAATTACTTTAAACTATTTCAACAGAATAAGCCTTTGCAGGGCGGAATTTCGAAAACTAGCCTCCACCGATTCTTAGAATCGGTGGAGCAAAAAAAACCCTATCTACACCGGTCCTAGGGACCGGTGGAGCCTGTTTTGCACCAGGCGAGGGTATCGCCACAGAAAATTCCTCATCTATACCTCCACCGATCCCTAGGACCGGTGGAGCTTGATTTCCAAATTTCTAAACGAATGCCTATATGTGTGTCGAAATTACCTAAACCTAGGACCGGTAGAACAAACGGCTAAGATGTATTTTTAGAGTCCGTGTCCTCCTATCCAGACAATTCCGGTGTATTTTTTTAATATTTTCAGATTTGACACGAAAATTAGCACACAAATTTTGTCGGCTCAAGATATTCCGTGAATAATTTCATTAATTGTTGTGTGCAGCGGATTAGAGAAGGAAGAACTGGTAGAACAAACGGCTAAGATGTATTTCCAAATTACCTAAACCTACCTACACCGATCCACAGGACAGGTGGAGGCATTTTTGAAGCTCCACCGATTCACAGGATCGGTGCAGGGGTATTTGGTGTGGTCTTCCGTGTAATATGGTGTGGCTGGTGCAAAACGGGCTCCACCGATCCCTAGGATTGGTGGAGGCTAGTTTTCGAAATTCAGCCCGGCAGAGGCTTGTTCCGTTGAAACAATTTAAAGGAATACTATTTAAAAAAAAAATCTAGCTGTTGATCTAATTGATATTTCAATTTTATTTCGGGAATAATGAGATGGAATAGGTACGTTGATATTTGCTTTTCATCTGTTAATATTTTGGGAATAATGAAATTAGTGCGGATTTAAATCGGACGGTCTAGATCAAAATTCAAAATTTGAGTTAACTCAAAAGTTTAGGTTACGAGAGCCCAGAAGTCAAAACCCTTTCCCTCCCTCTTCGCCTCCAACTGACAGTGACAGGACTATGAACCTCTTTCTGAGGAGCCTCCTTCACCTCCGTCCATCTCTTCCCCTTTATCTCACAACACCATTCTCCTCCTCCATCCATCGCCTTCTCTCCACCGCTACCGCTCAAGCGCCACCATCAAATCCCCACTCCGCAGCAGTAAACTACCTCATCCAATCGTGCGGTTTTTCTTCCGACGAAGCCCTCCGAGCATCCAAGAAGATCGATCACCTCAAGTCCCCTGATAAGCCCGATGCTGTGCTACGTTTCCTCAGACAAGTTGGCATTGGTGAGTCGGAGATAAGAACCGCCGTCTTGCGGGGACCTTCCATCCTTCTCTCCAGTGTAGAGAAGAACTGGAGACCAGATATTGAAAAGCTAAAAGAGGTCGGCTTCCCAATGGAGGACATCTCAGGTATGCTTTCCAGGTACCCTCATGTTTTTCAGTCTAATTTTGTGCCAAAGATTGATTTCTTGATGCGGGTTCTCGGCTCACTGGAGAATGTGTCTGTGCTACTCAGAAAGGTGCCGGCGCTGCTTTGTGTCAGCTTGGAAAATATTCTTGTCCCCAATTTTTCTTTCCTTCAAGACCAATTGGGTTTACCTGTTAACCGAATCGTCCTACTGATTCGGTCGGCTCCTTTTTTTATCACATCTGCGCCTCAATCTCTGTCAATTAAAATTAAAAGGGCTGAGGAACTGGGGATCGGATGCTCATCTGGAATGTTTGTGTATGCATTAATTGTTGTAAGCAATCTGAGCCAAGACACCATAGATGCACGGCTAAATAACTTGAAGTATCTCGGGTTTTCACGGGAGGAGGTGACCACTATGGTTAGGAAACTACCTTTAGTATTGAAGTCGCCAGAGGACATAATAGGCCGTAAAGTAAAGTTTCTGATAAAGGAAGTGGGTTGTGATAAGTTGCATGTGGTCCAATATCCATATCTGCTCAGGTTAAGCTTGGAGAAGCGGTTGATCCCCCGCAGCCTTGTCCGGAAGCTTCTGGAGTCGAAAGGATTCCCAGTGGCAAAAAGAAATTTTAATTCTTTTGCAAGCAAAAATGAGAAGCGGTTTTTGGAGAAGTTTATTCATCCATATGAATATGCCATTCCGGGGCTACACCAAGCCTACACTGATGCTTGTTCTGGGAAAACTTTAGCTAAGGAATAACATAAGGATATCTCAATTGCTTTGCTTGGTTAAAATAGGTACTGTAATTTATTCATTCCTGTGTAGGATTTTCTCTTTATCAAGCACTCTATTGTGATATGCTAAAAATGGCTATAAGCCGTTAATTCAGTTGATATTTTGATTCCCTTGCTTCAACTAAGATTTATATTTCGTCATTGGAATGAGCCTTTGGTCAAGTGCAATTTTATCTTTATTGCTCATGAGTTTGTTGGTATCATTGTGTCTGATTATGTACTGTCATGGAACAATAGATTGACTAATTGGGACTGGAAATTCTTGGCCTGACCAGAACCACTTAGGCTGACTAATATAGGTTAATGGGATTAAGTGCATGCTCAATGTGTTAATCCATTGTCAAGTTGTGTTAAGAACTGGCCACTATACCCTCAGAATTATGTATCTCTAAAACCTCTTACTGACTCTTCCTCTTCCGCCGCGCTACCCTTCTCCGCCTCAGCTTTAAAGAGGGAGAACGTACCAGTGCGCCTGAGTGTTTTAGGAAGACGGCCTGGAATTGACTATTTGACTGAGAGGAGATCGTGCTTGGTTCAGTGTGAGCTTGTGGCATTTTTTTGTTGATTTTCAAGAACTCTATAAGCAACAACCATTGACTGGTACAACACGGACCTGACCCTAACAGCTGGCCGGTAGCCTCGAGACCTCATCCCCATGCGTACTCCCATAGATCATAAATAAGCAAAGAGAAACCATAAAGGGAAAAAAAGGAAAAAAAATGATGTGCTTAGATTTGATTATTCAACAGTGAGAAAAAGAAAAAAGAAAAAAAATGATTCAACAGCTAATAGATGGTTTCCGTTTTGTCCAATGCTAAACTCTTAGTTAAGCCTCAATCCCAACACAAAAGCCTATTTAGATACAAAGAGACCAAACGAAGAGGAGTTGAGATCTTGAGATATATCTAGTATCCAATTGGTCTGATTTAGATTTTGGCTTTACATTAGCCTCTGTGAAGTCTATATTCTTTCATAAAATTACCACTGAACATAAAACAGGCTATAAAAAAAAGAGGAGGGCTCAATGCCCAATTACTTCATTTCTCAATCGTACTCCAACATCTTTATCTTTGATTTCAAAGTACAAACAAAAGATCTAAACCGCTCAACATGATATCCACGTTAAAATATGCTTAGAGATCAAATTTTATATTTTGTAGAATTTTTTTACTATTTTTTAAGATGAGTACAAAATTAGATGGTCCACAATTTTCTGGAAAACATTAATTTTGTATCTATCTTAAAAAATAGTAAGAAATTTCCAAAAAAAAAAAAATTTGATCTCTAAGCACAGTTTACGTGGATATCATGTTGAGCAATTTGAATCTTTTGTTTGGACTTCGAAATCGAAATAAAGATGTTGGAGTACGGGCATGAAGCAATGTGGCATTTGAGCCCTCGTTAAAAAAAATGGAAAGAACTTAAAATAAGATGACTTATTTTAAATTTGTTTGGTTTACTAAACTTCTGTTTCTTTCTATTGATGCCTTTACAATTCTATTCGGTACCTTATTGGTACAATATCAGCACATAGACTGACGTTTTTCTTTCTGATAATTATTTAGTACAATACTCAGCTCAGGCTTTCAGTTTATTTCTCTTTGTTGCGTCGCATTAAGGGGGAGACATTTATTCTCGTTTTATCTCTTTAGACCATATGTAGTAGTTTAGCAGATCTTTCCTATTACAATCAATGATTAAAAAAAAAAAAAGAACTAGGTTACATTTCTAAAAACAATGACTATGATTCAAATTAAGGAGATTATCTGAAGAGAGGGGGTAAAGCTGTAAGGAAGGTGCCGTGCGGGGACGGTGGAGAATCAGGTAATGATTAAGAAATGGTTACAATGGAACTGGGATCACTCTTCTAGCTCTTTCCCTGCACCGTGCACCCTGATTTGAAATCATGGTGCTACTTAACCCTGGTTTGAAATCATGGTGCTACACAATAATAAAACATATCGCTCATTTGAAATCGTCGTGTAGACGAAGAACCAAAGGGAAGAGGAGGGAGCAACACAGTATTTTGAAGGTAAGGATAAAATTGTCCTTTTAATATTTTATTAAGAATGAGGCTATGGTGCTATGCATAGCACGGATGGCTAGTGTACTACGGCTCAATATGATACTTTTAAAATTCTAACGGTCGATTCGAACCGTTCAATGTGATAATCATATGAATATCTACTTGCAAACTAAATTTTATATTTTTTCGAATTTTTTTACTATTTTTTTAGATAGGTAGAATTTTGATGGTCCAGAATTTTCAGAAAACATTGATTTTTCTACCTATCTAAAAAAATAGTAAAAAAATTCAAAAAAATATAAAATTTAGTTTGCAAGTACATATTCATATGGATATCACATTGAACGGTTCGGATCGACCGTTAGGATTTTAAAAAGTACCATATTGAGCCGTAGTACACTAGCCATTGGTGCTATGCATAGCACCATAGCCTCACTCTTTTATTAATATTAATTAGTATTTTTAATTGATATAATCAAAGAATGGGGAGATTAATAAATTAAGTGGGTTTAGATGAGAAATAACTTATTTTCAATTTTTGATGGGAAAATATTTAGTTGAACAAGTTATGATGGGTATATATCTAAATTTCTCTTATTTTTTTTTAGTAAAACTCATTTAAAATTTCTAAAGTTATCATTATACTCTTTCTTAAAAAAAAATAATGTGTAGCATATGCGAGAAAAATTGTTTTCTAACTGACCAATTTGTAATGATAAATGATTCAGTTCTCAATTAGTGATGTCCACACAAGCTTATGCCTAGATGTCATTGTATACATTGACGAGTAGAATAATGAAATTTTTTTTTCACATTGAAGAATTAGAAAGCTGAACATTTTTCTTACATATTATATAATTTTTTATTTTTAATAAAAGATAAATTAAAGCTTTATAAATTTAAACAAGTTTTAATATAAAAGATGATAAATATAACATTATGAATTTTAAAATTGAAAAATACCTAATTTTAAGAATTTTGAAGAGTATCATGAAATTTTTGTTTATTATTTTAAATTGGATGTTTTACTTTGCTCTGACCGCTAACATATAAACAATTTTAATCCTGTAAGGTAACTCAAACTTTGCGTTTAAATCAGGACCGTCCGATCAAAATCCACACAAAGATTAAAGAGTTTTGTGAATACATTTTTTATCGGACGGTCAGAATCCACACTTAAATCGGACAATTTGGATATTTCTCAATTAACTGCAAACCGACAGGTTCGATTTAAAATTGACAGATTAAATAGGATAGAATAGAATAGAACTAGGGCTGCAAACGAACCGAACCGAATCGAACTTACCTCCAGTTTGAGTTTGGTTTGAATTAATTTCGAACGAACTCAATTTCGAATCAAATTTTTTACGAACTCAATTTCGAACTTTTACAAACTTTGTTACGACTTACGAGTTATGACTTATGACTGGGCCATAGTTCGAAATTACAACACTTCAATAAAAACTCATGCATTCTAAATTCTAATTACACAGTACACCAAGTTTTTATCAAAGTTCATTACAAATACCAAAATTTATATCAAACACCAAAGTTTAGTACAATCAATCAAAGTTAAGTATAATTACAGAATCCAAAGTTTTTCAAATAGCCAACAGGAGCAACATCACCAAAGTTTTCAAATATCTGAAGTATTTAAAGTACAATTTAAATATCAATAGAAGTACAGAACAATCACCAAAGTCTTAGAATTATTACAAATCTAAATATTATCCTAAATAAAACATTATCAGCGGAAATCAACGGTTCACGTTTGAGTTAATTTCAAACTAAGTTTGGTTTGCGAATCTATTTCGAACGAACTAGGTCCAGTTTGAGTTTGGTTTGAATTAATTTCGAACTAAGTTTGATTTGAATTAATTTCAAACGAACTCAATTTCGAATCGAAATTTTTACGAACTTTTTCGAATCAAACTCGAATCGAATTACAAACTACGAATTTTTTGTGCAGCCCTAAATAGAACCACCAAAAATCTCAAGTGCCCATTATTCTCTCCAAATATTTCTGAGTGAAAAAATAAAAATTAAGGGAGGTTTATTTTTCTCCTTCGCACACAAGCGGGCCCAAGCACAACCTGGCCTTCCTTCTTCCATCGGGGCACTGCCACTGCGCCACTGCCTTCGCCGCCTCCATTTGCAACTTCCTCTCCCCGCTTCAACGAACAAGGATCTCATCTCTAGTTTCAAATTTAGTTAAGGTCAAATTCGGTCAAACCCTTGCATTCTACTCTAACAACGAAGTACCAGCAAAGTGAGGGTATGAGTCTGAGACTGTTTCTGAGGAGAATTCACCACCTCCATCAATTCAATACACCATTCCCCTCCTCCATCCATCGCCTCCTCTCCACCACTACCACTCAAGCGCCACTCCCTAACCCTAACTTTTCCATTGAATACCTCATCCAATCGTGCGGGCTCCCTTCAGATGCGGCGATCCGGGCTTCCAAGAAGGTCCAGCACCTCAAATCCCCCAATAAGCCCGATGCTGTGCTCCTGTTCCTGAGACAAACGGGCATCAGCGAATCCGACATCAGAGCTTCCATTTCGCGTGACCCTCGCATCCTTTACTCTAGCGTGGAGAAGAACTGGAGACCAAATGTGGCAAAGCTACAAGAGGTCGGCATCTCAACCAAAGACATTACATTTATCATTTCCCGCAATCCTAGTGTGTTTTCTTTCAATTTTGTGCCAAAAATCGACTTTTAGATGCGGGTTCTCGGCTCGGTAGAGAATCTGTCTCTGGTCCTCAAAAGGAGCGCATATCTCCTCCATAGCAGCTTGGAAAAGCGCATTGTGCCCAATTTGTCCTTCCTCGAAGAGCAATGTGGCTTATCTCTTTGTCAAATTGCCCAGCTGATTAAGTGTCAACCTAGATTTATCATATTGAGGACTGAAGTTTTGAAGATGAAAGCTAAGAGAGCGAGGAGTTAGGCATTGCGCGTTCCTCACCCATGTTTGTGTATGCATTAGTTGTTGTAAACAGTCTGAACCAGCATATCATAGATGCCAGGCTAAATAACTTGAAATGCCTTGGGCTCTCACAAGAGGAGGTAACCGCTCTTGTCAGTACAAGCCCTATAGTATTGAAATTAAAAGAGGAGAATATGTGTTCTAAGATGCAGTTTCTGATAAAGGATGCGGGTTGTGATAATTTGCAATTGGTCAGAAATCCAGTTCTGCTCACGTTGAGCTTGGAGAAGCGGCTGATCCCCCGCAGCCTTGTCCTGAAGCTTGTGGAGTCGAAAGGATTCCCAGTGCCAAAAAGAGGTTTTCTTTCTTTTGCAAAACAAAGTGAGAAGCAGTTTCTCGAGAAAATTGTTCTTTCATATGAACACGCCATTCCGGGGTTGCACCGATCCTACACTGACGCTGTTTCTGGGAAAATTTCAGCTAAGGAATGGTTTAAGAATATCTCAAATTGATTTGCTTGTTATTTAGGTTTATATTTTAGGGGGAATTTCATGTATCCCCCTCAAAACCTTCAATATTACGTATTTCCCCCTCAAAATTCAATAATTACATATTTATCCTCTAAAACTGCAATAACTAATGTATTTGTCCTATATAATTTTAAGATATATCAGATATATCCAAAAATACTGAAATAATAATATTTAAAACTTTAAAATTCAGAGCATAATATCAATTAATAAGATATGGACGATTATACCCTTCTCTTTCACCACTTCACTATCACCGATTGCCAGTCAAAAGAAAAGAGTTTCTCCGGCCTAAATTTGTTTTTCTCTTCGTCTACCTCTCTCTCTCTCTGATACGGCATCCGATGTTGAAGCGCACAGTTTCGATGCATTAGATTTGGTTGCTAGTAATCTCTCGAGACATTAATGGGAGAACATAGCCCAATCGCTAGATATCGAGTAAGTTCTAAGAGAAAATGAGTATTGTGTTTACCTATGATATTTTGTGCTACTCCGACATGTACTACGCCCTATGACTCCTCACTCCTATCTCCTGCTTCAATTCCTTTGATTAAAGGTAAAGTAGACTTCCCCCCTCGGAACCAATTGCAAAACCTCCGCAGGTCCCTGAGTTCATATCCCGATTAGCCATTGAGAAGGGCTGACTGGTTAACCTTTTTGGTAATTCAAATTCCATCCAACGACAAACTAACGATACTGATGCATCAGGAATGCAGCGAAACATAAAAACACGTAAATTAAACAAAAGAACAAAGCAATCAAACAAATTCTCTAATTATAAGCTCAAAGGTACATCAATGGTAGAACGCCAAAGAACCAGGTGGAACACCAAAATTACAATATATTTCTCTCATCCAACTGATACAATCATAGAGTATTTATAGACGATAGAAAACAAGCAAGAATCAAAATAAATGGTGAAACGGATCTTCCAAACACACGGTGTGATGCCATGTGGTGCTGACTCAGCGAACTCACGCCGATTTGTCTGTCTGCGTCAGAGCTTCGGTCAGATTTTAAAAGAGGGGTCCCACACTGTGAGTCAATCTAATTCAAGGTACACTGCCCGTCTCTTTATCTGCCTGACCGCCCTGACCTAAATCTCCGTCTTCTTCTCGGAGAACTTTGATGGAGTTGAAATCAGAGCCGAAACGGGTTGATCATGACTCGGGATGTGACAAAGACTTTACTTGCAAATTCAAGTTTTGTCCTTAGTTTGGATTTTGGTTTTTGGGAACATGGCAGGCTTTAATTTTAACAGAATGGCGATTTCAGATTTTGGGAGCGAATTAGCTAATATCATAACCAAGTTTGAAATTCCGACGTATGAATGGTGTGCCGCACAAAAGAATAAAGCCTTTTTTTCTTCTTGTTTAGAAGGGCTATCGTTTGAAGTCAAAATCAAACAATTTGACCTAGATCAAGCCGATAGATCAAAAGAGATAGGTAGTCGCTGTTGCAAAGTATTATACTTTTGTGATGGGTTGGTCTCCGGCATAATTTTTTTTAATTCTTATAAGGGTAAAATGGGAAATAATATAAAATTAATGTTAAATATAATGGATTGGATAAATATGTGAGTTATTGTTGTTTTGGAGGATAAATATGTAATTATTGAATTTTAAGGGGGAAATACGTAATATTGAAGGTTTTGAGGGGGAGATATGAAATTCCCCCTATATTTTATTCCTTACCTTTTACTGTCTTTCCTCATTATTTTCCATTCAAGTGAGCACTTATTTGTGATATGCTAAAATGACTACAAGTTAATTCAGTTCTTCAACTCTTGCATGTCCTCATTGGAATGAATCTATTTTAAAAAGAAATTTTGACTCTGTTGTTTGTCAGCAATGTTGGTTCAATTGTGACCATAAAACCACTGTGTATTGTTTACTGTACAATTGATTGAGTATTTGAGACAGCCAATTTTTGACCGGATTTCAATGAGCCTCCAATGTGTTAATTCACTGTCATATTGTGTCAGGAACTAAATGGTATGCCCTTTCACTGATATATAGGTTCAAGTTAAATAAATGGCGCTTCCTAATGGCCCCATTTGGAATACGTTAAGGAGAGAATACTTCTAATATGTATTCATAACCATGACATTTTTCATGTTGAGCAGGCCTTCCTTACAATGTAGTGGACCCATATGTATCTTTCAAAAAATGTTGGCCGCCTACCCATCCGAACCCGATCCAACCCGACTTATTAAGAACCTGTATTGATAAAATGCTGATTGCAGTAATTGTTATTACTGCTAGAACTTACGGTGCTATCACAAAGATGAGGGTGTATGTTTCATCACAATTGGTTTCTTTTGAATTTATATTGAAGATTTCAGTAACCATGTATGTGTTGGCTGGTAGTATGGTACAATTAGGTGTCGCTTCTAGAAGGGTATTAAGGATCACAACCCAATTTTTTTTGTCTTTCATTAGCCTGTTTTTGTCTTTTTACCTGTACTGAACCAAGTTTGGCGCTTTGGCGCTGCATTTGGATGGACACTATTTGAGAAAAGGGGTATGCCCCACTATGTGCATTGCTCTCTCTCTCTCTCTCTATTTTATTAATCTCCAATATGATTAGTCGTGCTGTTTCTATTTTTATGATTAGTCGTACTGAACCAATTTATTTGACATTTGAGTTTTAAATCTTAAGGTATTAAACTTTTAAAAATAGAAGAATAATAGAGGCACAAAAATAATTAAAGGCAATTGAACCCTCTAGATAAAAAAAATACTTGCTTATTTAAACTTCTTAATTACTTTAGTTGTACTATGAATCTATGATGCTTCATGATAGTTGAATTCAAACTGTTGATCAAAACAACTTAATATGATCTTTACATTTAATTTTTTAATTTGAAAATAATTCGTTGATCTAAATTTTTTTGCAACTGTTCAATAAGAATGAATTTCTTTCTATCTAGAAAATACTAAAAAATATAAAAAGAAAATGCAAAATTCAGTTTCCAATAGAATTTCAGTCTATAAATCACATTGAAGGAACTTAATTGCGTACTTCGCAAGACGCTATAACTCAACTCTGAGCTCCTATCTTAATTTACATTTTATGTTAACAAAAAATTGTAATTAACTTAGAACTTTATTCTTAAAATAAGTTACCAAAGGCCATTAATTTACCTTCTTTTCTTCTTAAAAGCTTAAAGTATTCAATGCAAAAGCACCTCAAGTCCTTGAAGAGATTAAAAACCCTTGGATCCTACTCCCCCTAAGCAACCTATATTATATAATATTCACTCAATAGTCAATACCAAAGACTAAAATCCCAGTCTTGAGACCGTCACAGTACAAAGGAACCATGTTACAAATTACAATATAACTTGTAATGAAACATCAAACATTTCTTGTTCTAAGATAATACTCAGGGCCTCTAAACTCATTATAGGAAGTTTTATTCGGTTTTTAAAAATAGAATTTAATTAAACTTATCAACCGAATTATAATCAAACTGAAATAAATTTAAGTTTGTTCGGTTGAACCGAAATAAGAAATTAATCATACAAATAAATACTTTTAAAGTTGTCCACTCTCAATTGGATTAATTGCCCAAATGTTTTGAGCTCAAGACAATATTATTCTTTCCTATATTGAGTAGAACTAGGGTGTACTTAAGCTCACCAAGTTTATTTGTGAGATTAATTCAAAAACCTATTGCATTAGCTTCAAACGATGCATCCAAACCGTTAAAACCGATCTACTTCATGAGTGATGCGTTTACATGTCAAATTTATAAATTTTGGATCTAATTTAGTATAAAGTCAAGCGGTTAAAAAAAGATTGTTTATAAGTTTAATTTTAATGCGTTTATTTTTCATTATTTTTGACCGCTTGACTTTATATTATATTAGTTCGAAAATTAAAAAACTTGACATGTAAACTCATCACTTGTGAATTAGAGCAGTTTCAACGATTGAATAAATCGCTTAAAACCAATCTGATAGATTTTTGAATTAAGTTCACACAGAGATTTGATGAGCTGAAGAACAAACTAGTTCTACTCTCCTATATTCACTTCTCTTCTTTCACAACTAACCCAAGCCCCTTTTCTCTTTTTCTTTTCCTTTTTTCACCTAAAATCCAAACCAATTTATTTCACATATGCCTATTCGGCGATTTCATTAAAGGACTGAGCTTCGATCGGTTCAATCCAACCGAATTTAAAAAAATTTAAACCGAACCAAACAAGATAAACTGAATTAAATAAAAAAAAAAAGAATCCAGACTGATCCATTTAAACATAAAAAACTGAACAGTTTAATTCAAACTTTTTCAGTTCGGTTTAAAACCAATTAAAACCGGACCCGACGAACACCCCTAGAAGTCCGAGAGAGTTAATCCCAGCCGCAAGCCCGTCTAAGATTCACAGGAGTTCTTAATGTTTGTATCAGAATAAACAACCAGGATCTCATTTTATTAAATCAGGTACTTTATTGGATCTGAATTCTTGAAACCCATTTGAGATTAAATTCGGGCCGTCCAATCCAGGTCACATATGTAATGCACAAAGTCTCTTTA
Organism: Carex parvula; assembly: GCA_025461045.1. Taxonomy (NCBI): domain Eukaryota; kingdom Viridiplantae; phylum Streptophyta; class Magnoliopsida; order Poales; family Cyperaceae; genus Carex; species Carex parvula. The sequence goes on from JAJGRW010000727.1 coordinate 658,642, forward strand.
AAATTTGTGCTAATATGTAATGAACGGAATAACGGATCTGAAATTTCAACTCAAATGGTGAGTTAATACATAGGATTATGAATTCTTGACTGAGCCGAATCACCAACAGGCGTCACAGCTGTACAGCACCGTAGACAGCTGTCAAAAATCATATGGGCAGCGCAGATATGCTAGAAGGAATGGAAAAGAAATAGTGACCTACCAAAATCATGTATATTTATTTACTACATGCTATAATGTATAATCCCAATATATTCATATTGGATGACACAAGAATTGCAAGAATAGAGAATATTTTAGAATAGAAGCTATTCGGAATAGCAATGTGCATCCAAATAATATTTTTGCTATTCAGAATAGTTAGAATAGCTGCTATTCTCTATTCCTTGTAAATGTTAGAATAGCTACTATTCGGAAATGTGAAATGAGAGAAAAAATATTTTCTTTTTAGATTTCCGCCAACACAATTCTAAAATGACAAATTTGATAACACTTTCAGCTATCTTCATGTTGTGACAATTCATTTGAGATCCCACTTGCCTATTTTTCTTCATAATTAACATCTTGTTAACACTATTCTTTATTGGTTACAGCTATTCACTATTCCACATATACAATCCAAACAACATTTTTACTAATCCAAATAGCACCATTTTCACACTAATCTGAAAATCACTATTTTTTCTCTATTATCATTTACTATTCTAAAATTTCACTATTCTAGTTATTTTTGTAATCTACCGATTGGTTTCCTTTGCATATTTAATGAAGGTTAGGTTCCAGAAAATAAATTACTATATTGGGGATAACATTCATATTCAGCTAATTATATTTAAAGTCAGCACCTTTGTTTTCTTCTTTTTTTCTTTTTCTTTGTAATTTGATAGATGACAGGGATTACCACAAATCATGCTCATATCTCCAATGTGGATAATTCATTTAGAACTAAATTTCCTTTTTGTTTTCATTGTAGACAGTTAGAGCTAAGAAAGCTATACACAAAATAAGGCTTTCCATTAGTAACTCGTGGTTTATCAAACGGGCTCTTGGGGAAAAAAATCAATCTCTACAGTATTGAAAGGATCATCTCAAGTGTTACTAAACGGGCTCTCTTGGGGAAAAAAATCAATCTTAAATGCGGGGTGCGTCAAGGTGATCCGCTTTCACCTTCAATTTTCATACTCGCTATAGATTTCTTAGCAAGGTATCTCCAGAGACTAGCACACAATGTAATAAGGTTTCCTTTTGAAAACATGCGACTGTGCCTTCTTTACGCGGATGACGCCTTGCTATTTATGAAAACGAACCCAAACCAAGCACAGGCAGTCAAAATAGCGCTACTGGTATTTCAGCATGTATCAGGCCTTGCCATAAATTTGGAAAAATCCGAACTTATGCTGACCAATGTAGACGGGCAACAAGGAGATCAAATTGCAGGACTGTTGGGGTGCACAATTAAACAGTTCCCTTTTATGTATCTTGGAATACCACTGTCAGACAAGAGACTACCAAAATCAGCATACGTGGACCTCCTGCACAAGTTCAATACAAGACTTGAGGGCTGGGCAGCGAAATTCTTGTCAATTGCGGGAAGACTGGTACTCCTCAATTCGATCCTATCAGCGGTACCTATACATTACATGGCAGTTCTCAGGTTATTGGAATGGGTCTTGCAAGAAATTGATAAAGTGAGGCACAAATTCTTGTGGCATGGGGTCACTGACAAGGAAAAGGGATTCAACCTAGTCACCAGGGGCGGAACCGAGGCCTGGGCCAGCCTGGGCCTTGGCCCCCCCTTGGTTTCATCAAAGGTTCTTGTACTAATTGCGGACTTGCGGTCAATCATTTGTGGAGAATGTAGATGATAAGATAACACGTGTATTTCTAGACAAGTAGACTTGGTTTCATCAAAGATTCTTGTACTAATTGCGGTATGTTCAGGGCACCTCTGCAAATTTTGCTGACAAGTGGGTCCCACCTAAAATATGAGTCATATTACGACTCGCAACTTGTGCGCGCGGCAGGAAAGAGGACTGATTAATGATCGATCTCTTTAATTAGGAGGTAGGTAGAGCTTAGGTTCAACCGTTCAAGGTGGCTAATAGATGACAAGGTCATGATGTTATCTGTGCAATTTATGACTTGGATTTTCATAACCTTAATAATTAAGGGAAAGCTAGGTCTAATGAGGTGTACACGTGGCGTTAAGAGATCAGTTTGTCAACAAGAAAGGCCCACCCGAGTACAACATCAATTTCTTGTGGCTGCTAACCTCGATCAGACGTCTAAAGCAGTGCCCCCCTTAGCCAGCCTAGCAGTGGCCCCCCTTAGCCAGCTTGAGCCTAGGAGTGGCCCCCCCTTAGCCAGCCTCTGGCGACTGGGCTCTGCGACGAGATGACGAGGAAACTAATTAGGCCCCCCCTACTGATCATTTCTGGTTCCGCCACTGCTAGTCACGATTGGGAAATGTATGTCAGCCTAAGCAATTGGGAGGGCTTGGAATACTAGATCTAAGGACATTTAATTCGGCAATACTATTGAAGTTGTACTAGAACTAGTTTAAACCAGAAAACAAAATATGGAAACCTATACTCATAACAACCACAGGCACAGAGCATTACGTACCTGACACAATCAATTTCCAACAGATCAGAAATGAAATAGGAGATTTCTACAATTTCTCAGTAAAATTCACACCTGGGAATGGCTCAAAGATATCAATGTGGGAGCACAACTGGAGTTGAGGAATCATGCGGTACCAACTGGCATGCTTATTCACATATGCACGGGACACCACAATCACACTCCAACAGGCTTGGCATTTACAACACCTGGCAGACATGTTCCAACCAAATCTTTCAGAGGAGGCCCAGACGGAATTGGTGACCCTCACGCAGAGCATTCAAAGGGTGTCACTGAAACAAAATCAGCAAGATGACCTCACATGTGTATGGACAGCTGCAGGAGAATTCAGTGTGCAGTCGGCTTATAGAACATTGAAAGGGGGACCAACCACTGACACAAATGAAATTACGCATATCTAGACAATAAACGTGCCACCCAGAATGAAAGTATTCGGATGGCTGGCAATCAGGAACCAGATTCTAACCCAAGACAACCTCAGAAGGAGGGGATGTATTCTAGTTAACAAGTGTCCCTTGTGCAGGGCGGACGAGGAGACGACGGTACACCTCTTTCAACAATGTGCATTCACAATGAGAGTGTATCGCGAAATTAAAATTCATAGACCATCACGGGCGTGGCCACAGGTACCGACAATTGACATAACGAGAAGAGAGATCAGAACTAGGCTGACGGATGCACAAAGAGAAATGTTTATTATGCAATTCGCCATATGGAGAGAGCGTTGTGCAAGATGCTTCACGGATAAGGTCAAGCAACATGAAGAAATTGCGGGAGAAGTATGGGGGCAGATGCAAATACTGCAACAAGGAAGAAACGAGATACAAACAGGCTAAAATAACAAACCACAATGATACTGGTAAGCAAACAGGTACCAGACGGTCTGACAAGATGAGGGGGAGGCAAGCAACACAGAACATTTCATCTCTTATGTCTATTATTTTCGGTTTTCTGACTTTTGGCTCCTTTTACAATATTATTTCATCTTTTCAGTTTTCCTTTCTTGTATTTTTCTTTTATTTGAAAACCACAAGTGATCACTCTTGTGTTGGAGTCCTCTGTATGTTTTTAGTTACAAGTCTCTTGTAACAATATTTAATGAAATTAAATAGGAGCTAGACTTATTTTTCCAAAAAAAAAAAGATTTGTATGAGATCAAAATTTTGAGACAATCTATCTATTTTTCTATATTATTTTTTAAATAATTTCTAAAAGTAAAAAGAATCTCACAATTGATTCGTCGATTCTAGAAGGTTCGAGGGTCAAGAATTTTGTTATAATATCTTTTACCATACCAATATGCCATGTGAGCATTAAATTAGAAGTCTAAAAATCAGTATATAAGCGTGTGCCATAAAATCAAAATGCTGCATTAAGATTTGTGCCATAAAACTTCTCTAAGAGCATCTCTATTTTAACAAACTTAAAATTTCAACTAATCGTAACTCATATTCAAATTAATTGCGAATACAAAATAAAAAATAATTAATTGAAAATTAAGTTACTGAATATTCATACTGAGGAGAGTTCAAATGCCTTTATTTTTTGTACCTCCATCATGCCTCCATTTTAAAAATCTTTAATAACTCAAAATTTAAAACTTAAAAAAATCAAAATAAAACCATTTAGATATGATTAACATCATTTTATCTATGCATGTGCTAAAAATTATAATATTTCAAGTTTGTTGTGTTTGTCATCAAGAGCCTGTAAAATGTACATTTTTGGATTTTTTTTATTTTATGAACAGAAGCTGCCATGTTGGTTTTTATTGACCGGAAAAAATTGTACATGATTGCAATACACCTCACAAAAGAAGAGAAAATAAATAATCCTATACAACTGCTGTCTACCTTCCTATAATCCAAATAAGCCAACTGTATTCTTTCTCTCAGCAATGTTGTACACACATCTAAACGCCAGTGCCTTTGCATCCAGTCCCTGCTCTCTAAATATAATCTCATTTCTATTCTTCCACAAATGTCAGGCTACACAAATGAATCGAGATGCCCATTCTTTTTTCCCATTTGACCCTCCTGCTTCACCATTGCCCATGAGTCAATCACTATTTGTTCAACTGTATTACCAATTTTCATTAATGGCTTTGTCAGTATGTTTGTCACATGGAACCATACAACAACTGCTTTGGATAATTTTTAGACGTTCATTTTTTAATTTAGTGATTCACATAAAAAATATATATGATAATTTTTTATAAGCATGTAGTGAAAATCATATATATCATATTATATTTTAAATTTGAGTTATTAAAGTTTTAAAATTAGAAGCATAATGGAGACATAAAAAATGAAGGCATTTGAATCCTCCTCATTTATAATATAACAACAAAAAGAAATCTTATTTGATTGTGCATATCATTTTCGGTATTGCGGGAATATATAAAAAGAGTCCTAGTGGAGCCATAATAAATTCGGATATATTTGAAATATAAAAAAGCTCACTTTAAAATTGATACAAATTTATATTGAATGGTTCACATCTCACGTGATATAAGCAGGTACCTTTATCTGATACGAATTCAGAAAAAGGAGAGACGCTCTCCGGAGTCCGCATCGTCTGCATTAATTCAAAAGAGCATCTTTTGAATTAATTTCTTCCGACTGTCTGATTTTGAACGGAGCTAATTTGACCGCAGTCTATAATCAAAATTAACATGATGATGGATTCGAATTTTATAAGAAACATAAACCAGATCCGAGTGAAAGTCTACATTTCCGCAAAATTTTTATATTTCCTGTCTACCTACTACTTTTGAACTTCTAAATTTTAAAATGCTTAAATTGTCATTTGAGTAGAACTAGGGTGTTCTTAAGCTCACCGAGTTTGTAGTGAACTTAACTCCAAAGCGTTTTGGATTGACTCTTTAAATAACAAATTTAAATTGTTGAAATCGTACGAGTAATCCGTTTACCTGCAAAATTTATATTTTTTTAATTAATTTTGTGTAAAGTCAAGTGGTCAACAAAAGATGTTTATAAATTAATTTTAATGCATTCATTTTTCATTATTTTTTTACCACTTTACTTTATATTAAATTAATTCAAAATTTTGACTTTTTCGCATGTAAACGTATCACTCGTTAAGTAGATCAGCTTTAACGATTTAAAATTCGTCATTTTAAGTTAATCCGATAAAATTTGTAGTTAATCTCACTAAATAACTTGATAAACTTAAGAACACTCTAGTTCTACTCCAAAGCCTTTAAATCAATTTCATATTTACAAAAAAATTCGAACTGATAAGTTCTCATAGGAGATTGCAATCTTGCTGTTAATTACTTAGTATTTTAAGTAAAATATCACAAATAATCATGATCGACCATTTATCATTTAGATTTGATGCTTAATTGCGTATCGATGAACAAAATAATCTTACAAAAGTGGTTAGAGTAAAAGAAATATATGATATGCTTTATTAAGGTTGTCAATAATATTTACTATAGAAACCAAAAAAAATTATATTGACTATATGATTATAAAAATTATATTGTATATATGCGGCGGGACTTCACGACCCCAGGATACGGGGTGTGACACTAAAGTTGTTCATGTGTAGTATGTACTGAGAGTACGAGATCAAATCAATAGTTTGATTTTAGTAGTTTTCAAATTTTCTGCTAGTTGGTGTGGATATTGTGGAAATCAATGGACCAAACCATTGATTCAGTTCAACCTCCTTGGAAACAATATTTTGATTCCATTTATTTTTCGATGAAAATTAACAATCAATCTCTTTTATGATAATTTGATTTTTAATTTTCTTAAAAAAAATTGAGAAATGAGGACTAGGACAGGAAATTAATTTGAAAATATTGATTAATTTATATTTCAAATTATTGTCAATCGTTTCCGATTTATAAAATTATTTGCACAAACTCCCTAGACTACGAAAAAAAATTCTAATTTAATTTTTAATTTTACTAATGTTTTGATTATTATTAGTTGTTAAATAAGTTTTGTTTAATTCCCAATCTCAGTTTTGTTAATACTACGCTTCGACCGTACATAAATGTACAAATTGTTTGTAGGCAGTACGGCCCAATTGATCTTCTAGCTGTTGATTTAATTTAGTAAAAATCCTTTTAATTATCCAATGTCCGGCCCAATACAATTTTAGTTCATTTTGGGCTGTCAAAGAATGACAAGTTTTGATCCATAGAACTTCAATCTCAAGATAAGTAAAACCTTTGTTTCTTCCTTCGCGCCGCGCGTTCGATATTTTTCTTCCTGAAAGAGTTCTATGGATTCTCAGATTGCCCCCCATTTGAGTTAGGTTTTACTCAGTTCGGTCAAAACCCTTACATACTTCTCTAACAACTAACTAACCAGCATAATCAGTGCGAGTATGAGTCTGAGTTTGTTTGTGAGGAGGCTCCGCCACATCCGTCAATTCACCACACCATTCCCCTCCTCCATCCATCGCCTCCTTTCCACCACTCCAGCGCCACTCCCTAACCCTAACTTTTCCATTGAATACCTCATCCAATCGTGCGGGCTCCCTTCAGACAAGGCGATCCGGGCTTCCAAGATGATCCAGCACCTCAAATCCCCCAATAAGCCCGATGCTGTGCTCCTGTTCCTGAGACAAACGGGCATCAGCGAATCCGACATCAGAGCTTCCATTTCGCGTGACCCTCGTATCCTTTACTCTAGTGTGGAGAAGAACTGGAGACCAAATGTGGCAAAGCTACAAGAGGTCGGCATCTCAATCGAAGACATCACATTTCTCATTTCCCGCAATCCTAGTGTGTTTTCTCTCAATTTTGTGCCAAAAATTGACTTTTGGATGCGGGTTCTAGGCTCGGTAGAGAATCTGTCTGTGGTCCTCAAAAGGTGCGGATATCTCCTCCAGAGCAGCTTGGAAAAGGTCATTGTCCCCAATGTTTCCTTCCTTGAAGAACAATGTGGGTTATCTCTTTGTCAAATTGCCCAGATGATTAAGTGCCAACCTAGAATTATAAACTCGAGAACTGAAGCTTTGAAGATGAAAGCTAAGAGAGCTGACGAGTTAGGCATTGCTCGTTCATCACCAATGTTTATGTATGCATTAGTTGTTGTAAGCAGTCTGAACCAGCATATCATAGATGCAAGGCTAAATAACTTGAAAAGCCTTGGGCTCTCACAAGAGGAGGTAACCACTCTTGTCAGTAGAAACCCTTTGGTATTGAAAGTAAAAGAGGAGAATATGTGTTCTAAAATACAGTTTCTGATCAAGGATGCGGGTTGTGATAATTTGCAATTGGTCAGAAATCCACCTCTGCTCACGTTGAGCTTGGAGAAGCGGCTGATCCCCCGCAGCCTTGTCCTGAAGCTTGTGGAGTCGAAAGGATTGCCAGTGCCAAAAACAGGTTTTCTTCCTTTTGCAATACAAAGTGAGAAGCAGTTTCTCAAGAAGATTGTTCTTTCATATGAACACGCCATTCCGGGGCTGCACCGAGCCTACACTGATGTTTGTTCTGGGAAAACTTCAGCCAAGGAATGGTTTAAGAGTATATCAAATTGATTTGCTTGTTATTTAGGTTTTTGTTTTATTCCTTCCCATTTTTTTTTTCATTACTTTTCCATTCAAGTGAGCACTTAATACTGACATGCTAAAATGACTCCAAATCAATTCAGTTGCTTGTCCTATTTGGAATGAATCTTATTTTTCAATGCAGTTTTGAATTTGTTGTTTGTCAGTAATGTTGGCTTAATTGTGAACATAAAGCCACTGTGTATTGTTTACAGTGCAAAGAAGTTCCTTTTAAAAGGTTTTGAAGAGAGAGAACAGTGTTTTAACTTTTAACCTTTTCCAAGCTATCTTTAAAAATAAATTGTCTTGGATCATTATTGTAAATATTTTAGTAGTCCAGATCATTTTTGCTTAAATAAAATCATGTTATAAGTGAGTTAGGTAACACTTATACTGATATTTTTCATATTTTATTTCTCTTTTTAGTTGCAAATATCTGGTTTTAAACTTATTAGCCTAATAAAAAATTGTTCTTTCCAAACTTTATTGTCAATGTTTGAATGTTCTCTTTCTATTTTATTTTTATTTTCTTATCTTTGCACATGCTTAGTAATGTGTGATTTGAGCACAATTGGTACTGAAGAGTTTAAATTAGATTTTGAATTCATTAGATCCCAACAACAAAAAATTAAATTAAGATGCTCATTCATCCCCTTGATCTTTAGAGACACCTATACTAGAAAGACCTTATCATTGACAGTATATTTAATTAACAAGAAACCACAAAGTATATTTAATTTATTAAAAATTAATTAACAGCAAATCACTTAGTATATTCAATTTATTAAAAATTAATACACATCCATCTAGTGGAGAAAACATAATTATAATAAAAGAGGAGTATTAAGGACACGCTAAATAAGATCTAAAACTAGCACAAATGAAAGAAATTATTATGAATTTCAATATGAATATAGGCTTACCAATAAAATAATGGCCAATACCAACTGAGTTGGAGCTCGAATTCGGAGAAGAGCTAGTGAAACTCATTTTTCTTCATGATGTTTGTGTGCATATCTAGAAGGATATGTGTTTTTGATTGGGGGGGTGGGGTTGGGGTTGGTTTACGCCGTTATCTTGTTTGAAATAAAAATCTTGTTTGAAATAAAAAAAAAGTATATAGTTCTTATGCCGCAGGCTGTATATATAACTTTTAGGTTCTAAAAAAATATGGTTTTGGGGTTTACGGAAGTATGCCATATGAAATAGAAAACTTAATTTTTCGGATGCAAATGGATAAAGAGAAGAAGCTTGTACAGAAAATTATTAATGATTTAGAAAATGTCTACCACATGAATGTGAGTATATCGAAGCATAACTATATTGCACAAGTGGAATAGAAGTGAAATAGCCGACATTTTTATTAATATCCAAAGTTTAATACAAATTATTAATTATGTCCAGATTTTCAAACTTTCGCTAAAAATACCCAAGCATGTCAGAAAATGGCCGGCTTAGGTAAACCGGCCATTTTCTGGCCAGCTTACTCCATTTTTTTTTTTTTTAATTTTATTTTAGAGAGAGACTATGAAGATCAAAATATTGAAACCTAACTCTGAAAATTTGAAATTTTTGTTTAAATTATTTGTTATATTACTTCTTTTGATGTATAATTAGCATATTATACTAAAATACGCTATATTACTTGAAATTATGTTGAATTACACTATATTACAATAAATTATGTTCAATTATACTAAATTACGTTAAATTACAATAATTTCGCTAATTATGCTGAAATACGGTAAAAAAAACACTAAACTACACAAAATTACGCTATAGTAGACTGATTTTGCACATCTTTCATGAATCATAAAAAATAGTAAAAAAAATTCCAAAAATAGTAAAAATTGGTAATCTGCAAGTTCATTATGTAACTAATTTACTGAGCTACTTGGATTGAATGATAGAAATGAAAATCTTAATCGGAAACTTCAACTCAAGTTTTGAGGCTCTTCCCTTTGTTTTTTGACGATTCTGAATGTCGAAATCTGGCGTAACTAGCATGGACGCATGCGCATTTTCGCAAGCTTTCCGAAAAGTGGTAATTTGCTGAAATCGGACACTCGAGCGCCGTTTTATGACCGTTTGAAGTTTCATCGCCGTTTTTCGCCTTTTCAGTGAAGATATCCTCCCTATTCATTTGTAATTTAGTGTAATTTACCGTATTTTAGCGTAATGTAATGTAATTTAGCGTAATTTAACATAATATAGTGTTATTCAACATAATTTCAATTAATCTAGCGTATTTTAGTATAAATATGCTAATTATATATCAAAAGAAGTAATATAACAAATAATTTAAACAAAAAATTTCAAATTTTTAGTATTAAATTTCAATATTTTGATCTTCATAGTGTCTCTCTAATAAAAAAAAAAATTGGAGTAAGCCGGTCAGAAAATGGTCGGTTTACTAGGGTACCTAAGCCGGCCACAAAATGGCCGGCTTGAGTATTTTTAGCGAAAGTTTGAAAATCTGGGCATAATTAATAATTTGTATTAAACTTTGGATATTAATAAAAATGTCGGGTGAAATAGCTTAATAATCTAGACCATATACATGATTAAATAACATCTCATTACCAATACAGAAGTGAAATAGCTTAATAATCTAGACCATATACATGATTAATTAACATCTCATTACAAATACAGCGCCATAGCAAAAAAAACTAATATTTAACATTTTTTTTTTTTAAATCTCAACAGAAGCTGCGAAGTCGAGCTAATAATATTTAACATTCGGAGTCCGAAATAACATCTCATTGAGGCGCATGTAGCCCCCTAAATATTTTATTAAAAAAAATCTAAGAAATGAAGTTGTATGGTTATCGAATTTTCTCCAAAGTCACAAGTCACCTTCTTTTTCAACTATTTCATATTGAAGAAATACAAATTAAGGCAGGACTATTCTTCTCCTTTTCGGAATTGGTCCAAATTTGATCCAATATTTTATCTGAACATCCGATTTATATTAAAATTTGTGCAAATAATTTTAAGATCGTTTCAGTGATGGATTCTGAAGTGAAGTGTGTACGAATGTTAATACCGGTGAGAAGAATACGACTAAACATCGGAAGATTCGGAACGCCCCCAAACCCTCTTTCCGCTCCCTTTTTCCTTCGGGGGCCTTCCTCTGTCTCTGCCTCCACCATCTAATTTCGACAATTTAGTTAGGTTTTACTCAGATCCGCAGCCGCCTAAGGTCAAATTCGGTCAAACCCTTACTTCTCTAACAACTAACCAACCAGCAGAGTGAGAGTACGAGTCTCAATCTATTTCTAAGGAGGCTCCGCCACCTCAATCAATTCAATACACCATTCCCTTCCGCGATCCATCGCATCTTCTCCACCACTACCGCGCCACTCCCTAACCCTCACTCGGGCTTCAAGAAGATACATCACCTCAAATCATCTGATAAGCCTGAGACTGTGACTCTAACAACTAAATAACCAGCAGAGTTGAATACCTAATCCAATCGTGTGGGCTCCCAATCCTGGTTTCCAAGAATATCCAGCACCTCAAATCCCCCGATAAGCCCGATAATGTGCTCCTGTTCTTGAAACAAAAAGGGCATCAGTGAATCCGACATCAGAATGTCTGTTTCGTGAAACCCTCTCATCCTTTGCTCTAGTGTGGAGAACAAAGGTCGGCATCTCCATCAAAGACATTTCATATATCGTTTCCCACAGCCCTTGAGTGTTCCTGTCCAATTTTGTTACCAAATTTGACTTCTGGATTCGGGTTTTTGGCTCAGTAGAGAATCTTTCTCTGGTCCTCAAAAGGCACGCAGCTCTCCTCCATAGCCGCTTGGAGAAGGTCATTATGCCCAATTTGTGCTTCCTTGAAGAGCAATGTGGGTTATCTCTTTTCAAATTGCCCAGCTGATTAAGTGTCAACATAGATTTATTAACTAGAGTACTGAAGCTTTGAAGATGAAAGCTAAGAGAGCTGAGGTGTTAGGCGTTTCTGAACTAGCACATCATAGTTTCGAGGCTAAATAACTTGAAAACTCTTGTGCTCTTATAAAAGGGGTGACCAAATTTGTTAGTCAACATCCTATGGTATTGAATATAACAGAGGAAAAGAGGTGTCCTAAAATACAGTTTCTGATAAAGGATGCGGGTTGTGAAAAGTTGCAATTGGTCAGAAATCCATTTCTGCTCACGTTGAGCATGGAGAAGCGGCTACGCTTCTGGAGTCGGAAGTATTGCCAGTGGCTAAAAGAGGTTATCTTTCCTTTTGCAAGACAAAATGAGAAGCAGTTAATCGAGAAGATTGTTCTTCCATATGAACACGCCATTCCGAGGCTGCACCGAGCCTACACTGATGTTGTTTCTGGGAAAACTTCAGCTAAGGAATCGTTTAAGAGTGTCTCAAATTGATCTGCTTGTTATTCAGGTTTATTTTATTCCTTCCCTTTTGTTTTTTTTGTCATTATTTTTCCCTTCAAGTGAGTAGTGATATGATAAAATGACTACAAGTTAATTCAGTTGCTTGTCCTAATTGGAATGAATCTTTTTTTAAATGCAATTTTGAATTTGTTGTTTGTCAGTAAGGTTGGCATAATTGTGAACGTAAAGCCACTGTGTATTGTTTACAGTGCAATTGATTTAAGTATTCGAAACGGCCAAACTTTTACCAGACCTGAACAACTTGTATAGTGAAGTGAAAGCACACTTGAATTAATAAGTCTTCTGGTGCTGTCACTTAAGGAAGATGTAATTATTCATTATAATAGTTAACAAATGACTAGAAAGGTGCCACCGAATATCAGAATTTCTACTGTAACAAATCTGTTTCACATTTATTTTAGGGGTAAAGTTGTCAGAAGTCTGCTAAAATTTGGCATTGGCTGAATATTCCTTGTAGGGATTTATACTTCTGATGCTTGTTCCATTGAGAGTGTAGAATGGAGGTTTTCCAAGCTGCTGTGGAGGAGAGCTGCGCGCCTTTTGAGGACCAGAGACAGATTCTCTACCGAGCTGAGAACCCACATCCAAAAGTTATCTTTTGTCACAATATTGGACATGAACACTCCAGGGCTGTGGGAAACGATATATGAGATGTCTTTGATGGAGATGCCGACCTCTTGTAGCTTTGCCACATTTGGTCTCCAGTTCTTCTCCACACTAGAGCAAAGGATGAGAGGGTTTTGTGAAACGGACATTCTGATGTCGGATTCACTGATGCCCTTTTTGTCTCAGGAACAGGAGCACACTATCGGGTTTATCAGGGGATTTGAGGTGCTGGATATTCTTGGAAGCCCGGATTGTCTTGCCTGAAGGGAGCCTGCACGATTGGATTAGGTATTCAACGGATAGTGAGCGTTTAGGAGTGGTAGTGGTGGTGAGGAGGTGAATTGTTTGGTGAATTGACGGAGGTGGTGGATTCTTGTCAGAAACAGTCTCAGACTCATACTCACTCTGCTGGTTACTTAGTTGTTAGAGTAGAATGCTGAGTAAAATCCTAACTAAATTAGAAACTAGAGATGAGATCCTGGTTCGATGTAGCGTAGAGAGGAAGTTGCATGCTACGTTCTAAGATCGTAATTGGGGGCGGAGGAATCAATTTTGACTGGTCAAAGAATCCGTAGAGGGAGAAGAACGGCTGGGCATGTGGGTCACTCATTCTGTCAGGGTTCGTTTAAATGAGGAAGCGCTGCTCTCGGTCCCATGATTAATGACCTGAGCCATTAGAGTAGAAACGCTACTGAGTGGCCAGCCAAGAGCAAAATGGAAGGCGCAGCGAGACACAAACTGGAGGCAAAGTGAACGACTGGAGAAAAGCCTGTTGGACCATGTCAGAAGTAAAGAACGACGTAGATGCTGAGTTTTCGTGCTGAGAGTGATTTTAACTATTTAAGGCATTATTCTGAGTGTTCCTTTCACCATTAGCATCGTCTATAAATACTGAATGGATGTGCAGATTCAATTCAAAGAATTAATTAGTAATTTTGTAGTTTCTACCGTGAATTGGCTTTCACCATTTGTATTCCTCTGTGCTGAGATTAATAAAAATTGAGTTGATTCTTGAAATTGTTCTGTGTTTTGCGTTGTGTTCTCTGACATTGAACTCAGGAACATAGCATTGCAGATGGAGGTTACGTTCTCTGACGTTGAGAAATTATTGAAATTGTCCGATTAAAATGTTAGCGGTAAGAGTTAGGTATAGATCCATTTTAAAATAAGGAAAATTTCATGATACATTGAAATAATGTATTTTTGCTTCTAAAATTTATAATTTCATATTTATCTTTTTAAATTAGAAAAACTCACAAAATTATTCAATTTATTGTCTTTCTACTTATTCTAATTTATAAAGTTCTCATTTTATTTTTATTAAAAAAATTGAAAAAATGTATTATGTGCAAAAAAAATATTCATTCTTGTATTTGGTCCGTTTGTGAAGACAAATGTTTTAACAATTTCAATTTTTTTTTCATTTTTCTTGTCCTCGTTATGCTCAAAGTCTAATCATGTAGGGGTCGGTCTCGTAATAAATGTAGTATATTTTTCATTTTGTTTTCATATAATCATGTAGTACTTGACCAATTTGTCCCGGTCTCGTAATACACGGATCAAATGCATATTAGATGTATGTATGTTACATCTGGATGTATTTTGGGTAAATTTACCAACTTCAGTTTCACTTTCCTTGTATTCATTTGCCTGAGGTGACCATGAATTGAAATTAGAGGTTCCTTTTTTTCCTGAAACCGCACATGAATGGCACTATGGTGCTTGGTTCAGTACAGGTAGAAATACAAAAACAGGCTAATCAAAGACAAAAAAATTTGAAGGGAGTCCGCATGATTGGGTGAGGTATTCAATACAAAGTGAGGGTTAGGGAGTGGCGCTGGAGTGGTAGTGGTGGAGAGGAGGCGATGGATGGAGGAAGGGAATGGTGTATTGAATTGATTGAGGTGGCGGAGCCTCCTTAGAACAAGACTCAGACTCATACTCCCACCCCACTAGTAATTAGTTTGTTGTTACAGATTGGGGGCGGTACGATGTTCTGTCGGAACCATTTGATCTGCTCATCTGCATCAGGATTTGCGTGAACTTCATCAACATAAATCATAAAGTTATTTACACCAATCTTGATGTGGATTAAAGACAGAATATCGGACGGAATTTGATCCAATACTGACCTATGATTTTGGAGATGAATTTGGAAAATAATGAGACTTAAGATTTTAAAAAAAATTTAGACCGTACAACTTCATTATTTAGATACTCTTTTTATTAAAATTTTCAAAGTCCAAACAGTCGATTCAAACCGTTAGATGTAAACTCTATATTAAAATATATTTGGAGATCAAATTTTACATTTTTTTGAATTTTTTTACTATTTATTAAGTCAGTTTTAAAATCGTTGATTTAATAAACAGTGAAAAATTTCTGGATCATGAAAATAACGATTTTAAATCTGACTTAATAAATAGTAAAAAAATGAAAAAAAATGAAAAATTTGGTATCCAAGCACATGTTAATATAGATTGAATATTTAACGGTTTGAATCGACGTTTTGAACTTTGAAAATGTAAAAACCGAAGTGTTTGTTCCATAGCCTACGACTTGGACTTGGGTCGTGTTTTCCAAAAATTTTAAAATACCCTCATAAAAAAAAAAATAAACCAAAAAACCACTGGTTTCTGGGAATTCCAGAATTACTCAGGCTACCATTTGTCGTTGCGGACCCTCAAAAGGATCTGCCATATGTCATTGCAGACTCTATTATTGGATTTGTAATTTCACGTTGTGGCTCCTATTGTTTTATTTTAAGAAAACATAATATGTTATAAGATTTTTATCGCAATAGAGGCCGCAATGTGAAATTGCGGATCCATTATTGGATCTGCAACGACAAATGGTAGATTCAATCTTGAAGTCTGCAATATGAAATGACGGCCTTGCTATTTCTGAAATTCTCAGAATTCAGTGGTGTTTTGGTTTATTTTATTTTTTTTTGGAGGAGGGTATTTTTAAAAATTTCGATCGTATTTCAGAGCCTACGAATATACAGCTATTGGGATCAATGCCTAAAGTACAAGTAGAAATAGAAGAGGTGCTGCACCTAATACATGGTATGTCAAGCAATCTGAAGCGTTAAAAACTTAACATACGCTCATCTCAAGCCTTTTAGTCGCAGAATGGATTGCCACAATTGACATGCAGAGGCGGAACTAAAATTTTTTATTGGAAGACTGAAATATAAAATGTATGATGTGTGTCTGCTGAAATTTGAACTCAAGTCTCCACAAGAATAAAATAAAATTCACAAATTTTTATAGTCCTTACACTACAGTCTTTATATATAATTTTTAGGGTTTACAAAAGGTATGTTTTTAGAATTTACAAAAGGTATGTCGTACGAATTTGAGTATATCAAAGCATAAATACATTAGACAAACGAATAGAAAAAATTTTCTTTTTTTTCGGATGCAAATGAGGAAAGGGAATGGGCTTATATACAATACGGTCTGGAGAATTTCTTTTTAACCCCAGAACTTTTAAATTGTATTTAAATAAGCCCATAATTTATTTTTTAGTTCAACCAGCCCCTTCAACTCTTTAACCCAATTCAATCAAGCCCTCCTATCCTGTGATGGCTCTTTTCTCCAGATTAAAATCGAAAGGTTTGACGCTTAAGGCCAGGAGTGTTCTCCCACACCAAGTTACAGGAATAAATTAAGTTGATGATGTTGATCTTTTGTTCGGTAGAAAAATTATCGAGTACACTGAAAATAAGCCATCTCTGGTAAGATTCAAATCAGCTGAAATCCGAGATACATAAACAGTATTTTTGAAATTTTTGAAATTCCGAATTCAGCCGTTTAACTTTTTCTGTGCACGCATCTCGAAACAGCTAATTTTTCTGTGCACGTATCTCGAATCAGTTCAACGGTTGGATTCAGAATTTCAGAAATTTCAACGGTACTGTTCATGATTTTAGATTTCAACAGATTCTGGTCTCTATAGACCATGAATTTGTACTAAAAATGTTTCAGTTTCACAGTCAACAGTTGTACGGTTTGATGGCAATGGTTTTATGTCTTACAGACTACAGTGAAGATCCAAATACAAATTTTGAAAAAAATTGAATTAGAGTTTAAAATTCCGATATTTTTATTAATACCCCAAAAAAAAAAACAAATTATCAAATCTGCCTCCACTCCAAACTTATTTTTATTTCTACCCCAACCGCCCGTACACTGGGCGGTCCAATTTCCTTAGCGGACCGCCCAGCAGCTGGGGCGGTCCACTCGTTCATACCTGACCCGTACCACAGCTGCTGGGCGGTCCGATATATATTATTTTTTTATAAGCGGTCCGACCCCCCATTGACCGCCCATCTCTGCTTTCTCATCTTTTCTTCTTTGCCTCGCCGCCGCCCCGCCGCCCAAAAACCAGCTCCAGCCCTCTCTCTCTCCTCTCGTCCTCTCTCCCTCTCTTCCTCGCTCTCATCTCTTGAACTCTCTCTCTCCCTCTCTCTTCCTCTCTCGTCCTCTACCTCTCTCTCTCTTCTTCCTCTTCAAATCTGCCCCTCTCTCTCTCTCCTCTCTTCCTCTCTCCCTCTCTTCCTCTCTCGTCTCTCTTCCTCCTCTCTCTTTCTCTCTCACCCGAACCCTAATTTTCGGCCATCTCACGACAATCCGATTATTTTCGAGTAAGTCTCTAAATAATTTTTTAATTTATATTTTGTATCTTGTATTGGCATTGGAACGATTGGTAGAAATTGAATTGTTAATTACTTGTGCGGGTTGTTGATTTTCCCGACAACGATTGAATTGTTCAAAATAGGGATTTCTAAAATTAGAGTTTGTAAATTAGGATTTAGGGTTGACAAAACTGGAGTTTATAAATTAGAGTTGAACTGTTAATTATCGTGTGCGGGTTGTTGATTTTTCCCGTCGTGATTTAATTGTTAAAAAATTAGGGTTTCCAAGTTTAGGGTTGAGTTGTTAAATTAGGTTTCGGGTTGAATGTTAAATTATGGTTGAATTGTTAAATTAGGGTT